>CM037783.1:65429522-65444730 GCA_021229015.1 Solen grandis | reverse complement strand
GGTGGGGAAGGGGGATTTAAAACGCTTCGATTCATCACGGGGGTTCGTTGGCAGCATTCTTGACCATCCCTCTTTGTTTTGGATCTGGTCTGATAATAGTGATTTAATTTTTTATCTTCGTTATCATCTTGTTCATTTTGACTTATTTGAAATGGACAATCAAAGTAAAGACCTGTTTCCTTTTGACAGACACATAGAACCCCCCACCCCCCACCCCGCGCCAGGGGTCAAGTCACTGACTTATTGCCTTTAAAGCCCTTCCTGCTGGGGTTGGAATCCCGGGAGGGTTTTTTGGGTCACCAGGTTTTTCATAGTAGATGTCCCCCAGCGGCTTGTTGTGAGTTCGTTTACTCGGGGTCTTCCAAAACCTTTTATTACTACCATCGGGGGCACAGAAAATCAAAAAAACATTGACAGACATACAGATGGACATACATGAAAATTTGACAAACAACAGTATTGTGGAGTAGACTGATTGAAACGGGAAGCGCATTTTTTAAAAAAATATTTTACATAAAATTTAATCCAGGAAATGCTCCCTTTACATTTTTATACGCCTGAAGGGTCCACAATATATGCCCCAAAAATAGCCAAAAATTTGAGATTAAAATACATTCAGTACATCTAATACGATTTTTAAAAACCAACCGGGGTTTTGGTATAACAGTTATGTACCATATATACTGTAAGTACATAAAAACAACCCCCCTATGTGAGCTGTTCAGCCGTTTCACCTCCCACCATTATTTCTCACCCTACTGACAGGACTAACGCTCCTGCTCCCATTTGTGATTCTGCATTTTGACAGGCTCTGACGCAGTTTTTTGTAACCAGGCAACTCTTTGTACCTTTACAGAAACTAATAAACTGATCAGCCTGTAACTTATTTTTTTAACATTTTTTTGTGGAAAACCAAATTTTTTAAAGGCTACAGGCCGGATTTATATCAGACAATTGCTTTGGGAAATTTATTAATTTTTAAAAAGGTGATACAGTGTTTAATACAGGAGGAGGAAAGTTTTTTAAATTGGGATAGAAGTAGTGTTTCCCTGTTTATAACTGCGGACCCTGGATTTTTATTGCTTGGTTGTATTGTTTTAAGTGTGTACTAGAGTCATCTGAGAGTTGTGCTGTCATTGAGGATAAACGGGGAGGGATGTTAATGGGGAGAAAGTATTTTGTGTTAATTATATCGGGAAAATTAATTGTTGTTTTGATAATTGGTCGAGATATTTTTAAAGTTAAAAATCTTTTGTGTTTTGTTTATTAGCTTGCTAGGTTTTAGATAATGTAAAGGTGATTTTATTTCAGGTTTTTGGAATAAATGTTTAAGATGAAAATGTTCCAAGTCATAAATAGGTAGATGGGTATGTTAAAAAAATACAGGCAATCAATTATCTTTTTTAAAACAGGTGAGACTGATCTAGGTTCGAGCAGGGGTTTCATTAATGTTAGTCGTACATTTTACACTAGCTAAAATGAAAAATGCATTTATGCGGAAATCGCTAAAAAATGATTGACCCAGGTTTTATAAAACCAAATAATGATCAAAATCTTGGTTAAAATTATTTAAAAATTGTTGTTGTTTTTTTTTGGACAATATTTGTGAATTGAAGTCTGAAATCCCCAGCCCTTTGGGTAAATCTTTTTTTTTCATAAAGAAAAATTGGTTATTGAATTTATTAATGAAAACCCTTTAACTGGATAGCCATAGGAGATATTAGCCAACATTTTAAATTAAAATTGTTTAAGTCCCCCCTTTCAGGGGGTAGAGGCCATATAACGTATTGTTACTATTTAAAAGGTTAGGAATTGAAAATAAAAATAAATTTGGAAAAAAAGATCAGGGGTCAATGGAACAATTTGTCAAAGTACAAAGAGATTGGTCTGAACTGATAAAGTAGCATACTTTTTAAAAAATTTAAATACCCGGGTACCTGTCTTTTTACGACTACAGGGAATTATAGAGCAGAACTGGATATAGGGAATGGTTATCAATAGGGGAATTTGAACTGTAGTTGTAGTTCAAGTTTATGTTGTGAACAAGCCTGAGGGGGAGAGATGACAAAGCAATTAACTGATTGCTTCGACAGGAGAACCCCTTCTGAATCTTATGGGATGTCATAGGGATTGAAGATGTTTACATCCGGTTTTGATATGTCATGCATGACCCGTTGGGGTTTTGGGGGTTGGGACTGTGCGACCCTTAAGGGACTGAGATGGGTTTGATGTTTTAAAGCTTGCCATCTTGGATAAGGGACTGATGAGCTCCCTTGATATACCCCCCAATTCACATGGGAAAATGGGATCCATTGGCTTGTCCCATCCCCATTTTAAAAAGAAAAAATCTTTTTATATTTCTAGTCAAAATGGAAATCAGGGGGGATTCACACTTCCAGTGAGTGATTGCTCTATTTTGATGTAATACATCAAAAATGTTTTTGGCTTAAAATATGGGGCTGCAGAGTTGTTCGTTTTTTGCCGTATAACAGAGGTTATATACTAAAAAATTGCATTAACGTGGATTTAGGGTCATGTTTTCATGGTTTCAAAACTGTTAGATTTTAAAAGAAAAAAAAATGTTTTTCTGCAAAGGCAAGTGTCCAAAGAATTAGAGATTTCCAGACAATTCAACACTCCTAGCTACAAACTGTTTTAAATTTAAATTTACACTTTCCCCTTTTGACAACACTCAACTGTTCCTACTCGGTAGAGGCATTTACTGTTACAGAGCAGTGGGCCCTTTTCTACGAGTGCTGTCTGAGTTTTCCATTCCACGGCTCTGGAAGTTGGGTAGGGTGCGATAAACCGGGCCCCGGGATTTATCTCCACAGGGCTTGGGGTGTGAGATGGGGAACTTTAGGGTTGAAAATACGGGAAAGGCTCAGAACTGGTGTATAACCAAACACCCGAAAATACCTTACGGTCAATCAGGTTTTATTAGTGTGATTTTTTTTGTGCTCAACATCCCTTTTAATGAATGGAAATGAAAGTTGTTCATTGAAGAATGGCCTTCTCTCAGATCAGGTCTTTTTTTCAAGGGTTTTTGGGTTTGGGTGTAAACCCTTTTGAATCATAAAATTCATGTAAAATTATTTGGAGGACTTGAAGGAGGGGGCTGATCGGGGTCTGCTCTGTTTCCCAAATGTGTAAAAATGATCTATATGAGGAAAGGGGGGTTAAAGGGGTTCACTGATTGAAAATAGGGAGAGTGGTTGTGGGGGGAGGGGGGGAGTGACCACGGGGGTCATAAATATGTCAGATGGTCATTGAGCCCTTTTCCCTTTCTGAGTTTCCCTTGGGAGAGGGGGCAACCCTTTTTCTTTTATCTAAATCTATTGATTTTCTTCTGTTTTTTTTTTACTGAATTGCTTTTCTTTCTTGCTTTCTTATTTTGTTGTTTTTCCCTTTTTTAAGTTTGGTTTCTTTTTTTTTCAACCCTTTTATTTCATTCAGTGGATTTAACAAAACTGGTAATCGTTCTTGTAATTTTTTTTTAAAAAGAATAGTGTTGATTTGTTCTAATGGCTATATATATCTGCATTTTTAACCCCTTTCCCTCATATAGACTCAATAGGTACCTCATAAAGCCTGATCTGCAAAAGCCAAATCAAACCTTACCAAATTTAATTGTAAAACCCCATTCCCAGACCACTGAGGAGCAGCGAACAGCATAAAACCTTCGCCTGCATTTACTCGCGGGCTATCGGGTTTTATGCTGTTCACATAGGCTTTTCTGGTTTCCTCAGGGGGGAAAAGGGGTTAAAATACCTGAGACAAAAATCCAAATTTTAGTTATACTACACGCTCAAAGTCAGAAAGGGAAACACGGACTGTTACTTTGCATTACTCTTGGTCTTTCATTGACAATCTTGTTCATTAAGGACTGAGCACAGCAACTTTTAAGTGGAGCAAGCATTGCTAATGCATGAATTTGTGTGTAATCTAGAGTATGCAAAGTATACTCAGTGTTTGGCATATAACGATGAAGACGCCCTGTGATTTCCCCCCCCAGGTTCCTTGGGTTTGGGGCCTGATAAATTCAATCCCTGAACATTGTTTTTGGTGTTAGTTTTCCCAAAATACCAGACAAATATTCCTTACTAAATACACAAATATCAGTCATCACGTTAAAATTTTTAAAATACTAAATACAATGGAGAATACCGAGTTTTAAATTTTCAGTTAGACAAATCATCATGACTTTCCAAATCATCAAAAAACTTGTATGAGTTTTGACTAAGTCTTTACAACAAGGTGTTTTTTATTTATTTTTTTTTTGAAAAAAAAATAAATGGCAATTAAGTACTTTTTAATTTACAGCCTCTAATATGGTGGCTGAACTCAATTTAAAATTGGACTGAATTGATTCTTTCTCTTTAAAATTTTCAAAATTTTAAATTTAAATTAATTAAAGAAAAACGTGAAAAGGCAGTATTACACAATTTTGAAGGCATGTTTAAACTTTGAACTTGGAGCAAAGGGGGTAAAGTTTTAAAATATTTCAGATTTTCAAATTGTAATGATACATACTGCTTGTATGTTTTTTGCAATGGGGTGACATGGGGAAGACAGTGGTCTCCCAGCCCAGTAAAAAGGGTTTCATGAAATTCAAATGTAATTGTTTTTTACTTCTTTTTAAATCTTGACTATCTCATAAAAATGTATATATGACATTGAAAAGCTGGATCAGACTGACACCTCACTCTTCTCATTTTTAACAACTGTTACAGTTTCATTTTTTTCATCATTACCACCTGAAAAACAATTTGGGCAGGTTTATCAATCTTCAAGTATATAAGGGGTAGAAAAGAATGAAGTGGGTCACTTTCACCAAGTACCAGCTAGCAGTTACTGGGTAAATGTGGGGTTTCCCCAAAATTTTCAGGGGGCCTGGTTAAAATCAAAGAACGGCATCTGTAAGTTAAAAAATCTGTCATTTTTTATTTTGAATGAGGGTATAGCATTGCCCGTAATAAAGATTTTAAAACATTGAAGAAGGTGAAAAAAATGCCTGAAATTAAAGTAGTTTTTTTTTGGGTTGCCACAAACAAGGAAAACCATCCATTAGACAACAGCTAGCTTGAGATCGGGGTTTACTCCCCAAAAAAACTTTTTTCTTCATAAATTTCATTTACAAATTGTTTTAGTTTCCGAACTTTAAAGGGATATGTGAAATAATGTGTCGGCCTGTGTACCATTGTGCCCCATATTTTTTTTTTTAAATGAAGTAAATGGTTCATAAAACCCATCCTAATACTGAAAATACATAGATAAATCTGAAATTTATATCTGGAAAAAAACCCGTTCAAGGATGCACTTTCTAGGGATAGCTATAGCTTGAACAAGATAATAGGGGTGATAGAGCCGCTGCCTAGGAAAAAACACTGGTCCAATTTTTAAACCTTTCCCGAAGGGGCTCAGTCTTTTGATGGGCCAGGAACCAAAAAAGTTGTTGGAAGTGTAGAAGCTTTTTTCCCAGTTGTGTGTGGGAACTCTTTTCATCCTGTAAGGAAATGTTATATAAATGCAGCAGGGAAAATTGGGATTAGGGGATGCTAGATTGAAACCCAGAAAAAAAATTTAGATGTTTTTGGTTTGGAATGTTTTTTTTTTTTTTTTTTTTTTTCAAGATTAGGATGCAAGTTATATTTTTTGAACGTTCTCCGGGTTCTAGTAAAATTTTTCCCTTTTCCTGTAATCTTTTTAGACTGCTGGCAGAAGATGGTATCGGGTTATGTAAAGAAAGTGAGGGCAAATGTTGTTGGGATTTGGGTTAGTTGATATTAAGCCCTTTATTTATCTCAGCTGGTAATTCTATCCCTTTCACAGCGGGGAGAGCTGGATAGCCCAATTTTCTTACGCATGAAACAAATTTTTTTCACTGATTACTTTTCAAGGGGGTCGCTCCCAGGTTTAAGGGATTATTTTTCCCTGAAATGTATCTCAAGCCTTGTGTATTTTTTCTTAATTGAATAAAGAGGGGGATGGTATTCAGTTTGGGAAATTGGGAAAAATCAGGGAGGTCAGAGGTCAAAGGATTATCGGGGGAGATAATGACAGGGGCAGACGGTCAGTCCCTGTAGGTTCAGGCTTGGCAATTATGATTGCAATTGAGATAGTTCAACCCCTGAAGAGGCCAAAGATAAGGACCAGGGTTGAAAAAAAAACAATGATTTGTATTTTAAAATTTTGATTTTTGGACAGTGGCTGACACTAAAGGGGCCCGTTTTTAAAAACTATTGTATTTTGTTGGGGGGTTTATTTCATTCAAGTTTTTCACTCACAACATAAATTTTGAAGAACAATCATAATGTTTTTAATAAAAATTTAATTCACTCTTTCTCCAAAATTTTGGCAAAAGTATCCCTTTTTCAAAAAAAAAAAAAAAAATTTAATTTTTTGCAAGTTCTACATTATAGAAAATTTGAAAAACCCCCATATTGTTATTGCTATAATAAAAACATAGCAATAACCCAAAAGGCCAACTAAATTTAAATGTCTAAAAATGTAGAACTTTCAAAAAATACATGTTTTTTTTTTTTTGCGAAAGGGATGCTTTTGCCAAAAAAATTGAGTTAGAGTGAAAAAAAATTAATTTTTGGACATTTCCCCCCTGGAAAATCAACATATTTATTGAAAACAATCACAAAGGTTTAAAATACAAGGGGCACTTATATTTATTTTTTTCACTTTTCCAAAGAGTTTTTTTTTGGAAAAGTAATATACAGATATCAAGTTTCCATTGATCTCAGAAACACACACCACAAAATTTTATTACAAGCCAAAAATCAACCTTGACTTTAAAAAGTCCCTTGAAAAGTGATAAATTAGGGAATAGTTTTTTTGGGCATCAATGGTCCTATGGTGCATTCTGAATTTAGGCTGGTTTTTCAATAAAGTTTGGAAAAAATACAATCCCAAGAACCAAGTTTATTAGTATGAAGATACGTTTTTCTGCTGTCAAAGGTCAAAGTATGCTTTTATAAAAAAACATAAAAATTATAAAACATGGGGAAGGAGAGGGCAGTGGTGGTCAAAAGGCTGTCAGTCACTGGAGTTTGTCCTGGGTCCGGGCCTTGTCTGACCTTTTACGGGCCATGTCCCCGTTAAACTGTTGATGAAATTCTGTACAAACAAAATCTTAAGAATAAGCCAAACTGGGTAAAATTGGGAAAACTCATTAAAACAATCAAGTGTTTTTTGTACTTTTGGGCTGATCCCCCGGCGGAATTTCTGGAACACCATTCATTTTTATGGTGGATGAATTTTCACTGATTTCATAGTAGTTTTACAAACCCCCTGATTTGAAATAAACGCCACAAATACCTTTTTTTTTTTGTACCTTATGCCCCCTAAAAATTTTGGGAGGGCTGCCCAAAAAATTTTGTTTCCTTTCTTATATTTCTATTTGGTTTAAGAAAAGTTTAATTTTAGCTCAAAATTTTTTCCTATGATCTCAGATTCAACAAAATTTAATGCCAATGAAAAATATGATTCTACTGTATGACTTAAGGCCCCAGAAAAGGGTATGAAGAATCTTTATTTTAAAACAGAGGCCAGGAATAATCAAAAAAGGCTTTCTTTCAAGAGCTTGCATTTTTAGGAAAAAACAGTTAATTGCCTATTGACCCTTGGAATTTTAAATTTGAATGCTCCTTCCTTAACCCTTTCCCTCATATAGACCATTTTGATGCCTAAATTTGGTCCCCACATAAAGCCTGATCTGCAGAAAGCCACATTTAAAACCCTTTAAACCAAATTTTAAATTTTTATAAATCCTCATTTCCAGACCACTGAGGAGCAGCAAACCCGCAAAAAACCCCTGATCACCCTTTCAGTTACTGGCAGGCTGATCTGGTTTTATGGTTCACATGGGCTTTTCAGGGTGTCCTCTATGCCTTCTTAAAGGGAAAAAAAAAACATGAATAAGTCTACTGCTTTTAGTCATGGTACCGGTATACGTTTGTATAAAAAAAATTTTTTTTTGGGTTTTCATTAAGTCAAATTCAAGTAAATCTATTAGTGTTTTCAATGAATAATCCAGCCCCTTTGTGTTTTGGAAATCATGGAAGAATATTCACCCCTTTGAATTCAAACCCAATCCAAAGATCTGGATTTTCTAAACTGCCCCTCAAGCCCAAAGTAAAAACTTTGTTACGGAGTTAACTGCCACTAAAGACAGCAGTTTTAGCTACATTCATCTAGATGGAAGAAGCCCATTTTTAAAAATGCTATTCATATTGTATTGGGCACTTGGGTGAACCATAAACCTTCACAAACCCAAATTTCCCAAATGAAAGATTTAAAACTTAAACCAAACCTGAAAGTTTTTTCGGGGAGGGTCTTTTGGAATTAAAATTTTCCCCCTTTTGAGGAACCCTTTCCCACTGATTTTGCAGTAGGTTGGTCATTCTCCCGGGTCCCCTCTGTACATATACAGTTTTCGTTCATTTTGTAATTTGCGGGATGTCACTATATGACTGAAATATTGGGGCAGCTATGGTAAAAAAATTTTGGGCACAATAACAGAGGCTAAGTGATTGTTACCATTCAAAACCAGGGGGACGCCCTGAATTTCACTGTAAGGGTTGATATAAAATATGCACATGTTGTAAATGACTGAAGCAGTACTAAAAGGTGTCACCAAAAACTTAAAGTTGACCTTCAAAAGGGAAAATATGCAAATGACCACCACAGTGTTTTGCTTGAATTAATTGCCCGGGCCATAGTTTGTGTCATCGAATAAAAAAAATTTTAGGCATAACACAGACTTATATAAAGTTATTAATGCTGTGGAATATAAACATATGTAAAATGGATTGTGTAAATGAAATACTAAATTTGGGGGCATTATAAGTAATTAACTATCCTCATAGGAAAATTTGTCAAAATTGTTTCATGATTTAATTTTACTTTTTTTAGCAGTAAGTACTTAAGGGGAGGTTTTGGTCTAAAATTTTAAAATCCCCAAAGTATTCCCAAATTTTCTTAAAAGCCCTTTTGAAGGGCAAAAATTACCAACTGATTGACATGATTTTTATAGTAAAAAGCACACTTAAAAACCCAAAAAAGAAAAGTTGACCCATTTTGGGGGTGGGGGGTTTTATTTTTTCAGACAACTCAATTTGCTTTACAAGAATTTTTTAGCTTGTTTAAATTTTTTAAAAAATTGTAAATGTCAAGCTCCCTGGCAATGGTTTTTTATGGTACATACATCCCTTCCGAAAAAAAGCTTTTGGGTTTTGGAAAACCCGGGGATGCAAGGATATATCAATGACCTACCAAGGTTCCAAAATACAGGCCAACCCAGAAACGCAAGAAGGGTTGGTTTGTTGTAAGAAATTGTCTGCTACAAAATTTTAAAAGAAATACACTTATAATAAAATATGATAAATTTAACAATTCTAAAGAAACATGCTTTTGATTAAATCATTTTATCATTAAGGGGAAAAATTTCTGAAGAAATTGCATTAAATCTGGATTATTTTTTTTTTTTTTTATTCTTCTTTTCTTTTTCCCCTCATACAGTTATGGGAAAAAGGGGTTTGTTTTTTTTAAAAAAAATAGAGCTGTCACTGAAGGTGAAGAATACCCTACCATGGGCAGGGACCCAAAAACAAAGAACAAAAACTTTAAAAATTTTTTTTTTTTTTTCAAACTTTTTTTGTGGCCCGTATAAAATTACTAAAAAAAAAGGGGGGGGGGGGGGTTCTCGACTTTGAATGAGCTCTTCCAAATTTTTATCGCATCCATGCTTTTATGGTGTATAAAAAAAAACTGTAAGATAAGGAAAAGGGCCCAAAAAAAATCAAGATTCTAATGAAAATCTCTACATTCTAGTTAATTATCTTATAAAATTTTTTTGGAGCCAGTGACCCTTTAAAATTAAAACCCCTAAAAGTAAAAAGACTTTTATATAAAAAAGCTTTTTGACAATTAATTATAATTTTATTAATGCCTATTTACATGGTGCATGTTGTGTAAAACAAAAGGGCATAAAAATGGTACGGGGATAGTACCCTTGCCTGGCACTCCCGTTATAAGGGGAGTTTTCCCGGGCTGGTTTTTTTTAAAACGTCAGAATTTTTTTGACTATGCCACACATATACGGTACTGCAGTGTGGCAGCACTAACTCTCTCAAGTTTGACAGTCTCCAAATACTGAAATACGTCGGGTGGATGTTAAGCCCCAAAAAATAAACACACAAACATCTCATGTTTTCCATTTTTAGTGAATATGTGAACAGATGAATTTTTGTAAAAAAATTTTAAATTTTAAAGGGATTTAGTCCCCAAACATTGAAAAATTAAAATGCACAAAAATGTTTCATCAATCAATATTTTTTTTTTTTGTTTGGTGCTTGCAGCACTTTAGAGGTTTAGTTATAATATTTGAAGTGTAGTCAAAGTTTTGTCCCTTTTATCCCATGTAAAACAAAGTTAAAAGTCTCCAAGCCAGACAAACTTTTTTTTCCCTTTTTGAGACTGAAAAAATTTGAAGATGGGCCCGGGGGAGACTCAAGGAACATTACCCCAAAAATCTGTAAGTCAGTAAATTTGTTATCAAAATTTTTACATTTTTAAAGAATCACTCTTTTCTCAATGGTTTCAAAGCTCTGACTGTGTTCTACTTCATATTGATTTGGTTGTAGACCTTTTTTTGTTGGATGAGTTCCTTTTTGGTGTTTTCTGGATATAAATCTGATGTGAATACTTTATAGCTGTAATTGGTTGATTTTTGGAATTTTTTTTAAAATACATTTTATTTTTCTTAAGGTGGATATTTCCACTGTTTTATTTTTTTTAAAAATCATAAAATTGTTCCCCAATGAAAATTAAAAAATTTTTCCTTAAGCATTATGATATTGTTAATATGATTTATTGCAGAAGCAGCACAAAAATTTTTAAGAAAGAAAGTATAGTAGTAGTAGTAGATTGATGGTGGAAGAGGGTATTATAAGGGGCAGTGATAATGCTAATAAATTGCTGTATGCCCCCTTGCTTGGTGCTTAAAAATTTTAAAGGGAAAAAGTTCAATGGACGGTACCCCATTTGTCAATAAATGGACTGGGTGTGGTACATGCTAGGGCCTGATACTACAGTGGGGCAGAACCATATCTGTCTCAAGTAGACATAGTCTCCTAATAGCCCGGAATCATACTGTCAGTGGGGTGTTAAACCCCCAAAAAACAAACAAAATTTCAAAAGGGGGAAAAAATAAAACACAAATTTTTCTAGGGGGAAAAAAAATATCGACATTTATTTCCCCTAATGGTTTTTGTAAATTCATAAAAAAAAAATTGTGGGATTGTGTTTCAAGCCCAATTATAGGGTTTTAGGAAATAGTGGGTTTAAGGGAGGAGGAATTCTAGGGAAAATTTTCCAGTTGGGGTACCATGTTTTTGGTATGCAAGAGTCAGTACATTAACCAAAACATTGTCATCACATCCCCCCGCTTTAGTTATGAAACCAGTGCTCTGTAGCTGATGTTTTTAAAAACTTCCAGGGTTCCACACAGAATTTAAAAACGTAAAACTGAACACAGAACAGAAAAAACCAATCCTTTGTACGAATTCACAAACAACTCACCAAAAACATCATTGGGCCCGTGAACCTACAAAACCCCCCCACGAGTTTGAGACCCCAGAAACAGAGATCAAGCAGGAACCTTCAGCCAACCCCCTGTATGACTTTGGGTACACAGAGTGAAATGAAAAGGGGGACTCCAATGATCTCCTTGGGGGGGCTTCATTTCGACACCAAGGCGCAAAAGGTCATTGGATCTTTAATTAAAATGGGGGAGACCAAAGGGCATGCAGAGGATGGTTGCTAATGGGGAAGGTTTAAAGAGGTTGAAAAAAGAGGAGGAAAATGTTGAAGTTGCCCCAGGGGTGAGCAGGAAGAAGTTTCCCGAACCATAGAAACTTGAAAAAGAAAGTTTAAGAGGAAAACCCGAAGGGGGAACAAGGGGAAAAAAAAAGGTAATAATTAATCTTTACTTTCATGATTAAAATTTCCCTTTTTTTACTCATAAAAAAAGCATTTATTGAATTTGTACCTTTAGGGGGTATTTTTTTTTCCCGAAGGTAACGAAAAGGAATTCTTGCATTGAGACAATTTTTAAATCCCAAAAAAATTTGAAAAAGAAAAACCAAAATTATGTAATTTCTTTGGGGGGAAAACCTTATTCCCTTTAATTATATTTGATGCAAGAATTCTTTTGCTACAGTTTTTTTTTTTTTATAATGTTCTTGATACATCTTTAAGTTTTTTGCTTGAGAGCTGTGTGATATTTCCTTTTTTTTAAAATTTCTTTGATTTTTTAGCTTTAGAAAGTGTTTAAGGTGATATAACATATATGCAGTATCAGAAAATGATGACTGTGTGATTTATTTCATTAACCCTTTACTTCATATAAGACGGACAACTTCTGATACCTTTGCAAACAGATCAGACCCAGATCAGACAGCTCTTGCAAGGAGCTTTCTCATCAGAGTCCCCTCTGTCTGGCTATACAGTCTTCATGACAAATTAAAAATCCTTTGATTTCTGTAAAATTTAAATAAAGTTACATAAATTAGTATTTATACTTAACATGAATATTCATGAGGTAAAGGGTTAAATTTTTATCAGGAAATTTGTACTGCAATGTATTACAGTATCTGATGATGTTGTTAATCATGCTGTCATTTGTTGTTATTTCCCCAACCCTGATGTCAAGAGTGCTGTATATGGGGTCGTATTAATGTTTCTTCAAGTCATCTGTTAGTGATCAATATTAGCACAAACCTGCAAGCTTAAGTCTATTGAACTGATCTTTAAGCTTACTATAATTTTGTTATATTTTATTATATTCAGGCAAAATCATGATGATTTTTGTAGCTAGGTTGTTTTTTTTTGTGCAAGTCTGCAGCCAGCAAAGTTTGTACAAATCTAGGGCTTGCATCCATTGTCACTGTTTCAGTCTTCTTAACAGTGCCTTTTGTGTCTACCCAAATTTAAAGATAAAGAGTAAGTCTAAATCGTAAGTAGATTTGAAAGAAAACTGATGGATACATCTCTTCTATCCCATTTAGTGAACCTCTGATGTTGGAAACCTTTCTGTTGACACCTGTAACACAATGATTGTTTGTTTGTTGTAAAGATCCAGTATCTGGAAGTACATGTTGTGGGGGACTTATAGCTGAGGTTTTATTGCAGATGGACATGAAATCAGACCAACAAGTGGTGCTTGTATATCATGGAGGAGATAGTGTGTGTCAATATGGCCTTGTTTTGCAGGTTATTGATGTACCCTCTCTAGTTCGCTTGATAATTTAGTTGAACCCTATCCTCCATGTAAGAACTCCAGAAAAAGCCTCAAAGCAGCTTGTATAAAATCTGGCATGTCTGTAGATCACTCAGAGGTCTAACAGGCAAATCAGGATTTCCTAGCATAGCATTTAGATGAAATACAAAAGCAAAAATGTGATAGAAATATATAAACAAAGAGAGTTGATAAAAGTATAAAAAAAGTTATTTGAAAGCTGATTTTGGCTGATCTAGGTTTATACTATTCTTGAAAATTGTTGTAATGTTTTCATGGAGTTTAGTATTAAGGTTGTTATTTTATTTTGATAATATGATATTTTTTCTTTTCTTTACAGAATTTGTTTGATTTTATTTTAATTGAAATTAAAGAAAGTCTTTGTTTTACTGTACATCTTGTTGATTTAACCTTTGTTTGTGTTCAATGCATCATTCTAAAAATATATAGATGAAAAGAAATCATCATTATTCATTAGAAAGATTTACATGTACATGTATGTCAATACCTCGATACCATCATCATCATTATTTCGAATTATTGTCATATTTTTTTTATTTATATCTTTAATTTAAATGAAAGGAAAAATGTGTCAAAATGGCTATACAAAGATATGCTGTTTTGAATCAAGTCATCGAAATTTTGTCAACCAAGAATGAGGAAAAAAAAGGGAAGAAAAAGAGATGAAATAAGTTAATTTTTATTTTCATTTAGTTTTGTATAATTATTTTTTTTGTGAACATTGTAATGTTACTGTTGATGTATTGAAATTGTTGTAACCAAAATGACACTGCTGTATCACAGGCACAGCCAGGGGACAAAGAACCAGAGAAAGCAGAAGCAAATGAAACAGTTTTAGATCAGAATGAGGGACCAGTCCAAAATGGGCAGAATGAGGCAAAAGTTGATGAAGCAGGAGTAGTTGACCAGGATTTGAAAGAAGATGAATCAGCATTACAGGAAGGGACCACTGAAGAGAAAGAGGCAGGTGATGAACCTCAGCTTCAGGTTGAAGAGGATGATCAGTTTGACAATGTTGAAGATGAAGCCATTGCAGCTGAGTCACAGGAAAAGGCACCGGAAAATGAACAGGTAGAAAATGAAGGAAATGAGTCTGCACCTGAACCTTCTGATGTTCAAGAGGCTCCTGAAGATGTGGAGCAACCCCAAGAGGTTGTTGAAGAACCTTTGGATGAAGCCAAGCAAGAATCCATTCAAGAAGTTGAACCTGAAGCAGAACAGGCTGCTGAAGAAGGCACTATTGAAAGCATTGCTGAAGAACCTCTCCTGAAGAGCCTGTTCAAACTGAGCCTGCACAAGAAGAGCCTGCTCAAGCTGAAGCTGTAGAAGAAGAGCCTGCTCAAGCAGAGGCTGTAGAAAAAGAGCCTGCTCAAGCTGAGGCTGTAGAAGAAGAGCCTACTCAAGCTGAGGCTGTAGAAGAAGAGCCTGCTCAAGCAGAGGCTGCAGAAGAAGTGCCTGCTCAAGCTGAAGCTGTAGAAGAAGAGCCTACTCAAGCTGAGGCTGTAGAAGAAGAGCCTGATCAAGCTGAGGCTGTAGAAGAAGAGCCTGCTCAAGCTGAGGCTGTAGAAGAAGAGCCTGATCAAACTGAGGCTTTAAAAGAAGAGCCTGCTCAAGCTGAAGCTGTAGAGGAAGAGCCTGTTCAAGCTGATGTTCCTCAAGTAACTACACAGGAACCTGTACCAGAGATACCTGATGAACCCCTTCAGCAGCCCGATGAGACTGAACAAGAAAGAGTTGAGGCTGTATCTGAACCTGTGCAAGGAACCTGTACAAGAATTAGAATCAGAACAACAAGTAGAAACCCCAGCTGAGACTCATGCTGAAGAGGAAAAAGTAGAAGAAATATTGAAGAACAAGTACCCAAAAATTTGGGGTTGG
>CM037783.1:65379422-65429422 GCA_021229015.1 Solen grandis | reverse complement strand
ATGTTGAAAAGTCTGTCATTTTTTATTTTGAATGAGGGTATAGCATTGTCTGTAATGATGATCTGTATTCATTGAAGAAGGTGAAGATAATGCCTGCAATTAAGTAGTTGTTTTTGTTGCTCAGCTAACATGAGGTAATCCATCCATTAGACAACATGCTAGCTTGAGATCTGGGTACTCACAATAAACTCTTTTCTTCATGAATATTCATTTACAAATTGTTTTAGTTTACTGAACTTTAAATGATATGTGAAATAATGTGTCTGGCCTGTGTACCATTGTGTCATATTGAGTTTATATGAAGTAAATGGTTCATAAGAACCCATCTCTAATACTGATATACATAGATAAATCTGAAATTTATATCTGGAAAAAAATCTGTTCAAGGATGCACTTTCTATGATAGCTATAGCTTGAACAAGATGAATAGGGGAGATAGAGCCTGCTGCCTAGGAAACAACAGCTGTGTCCTAGTTTTACCTTTTCCAAAGGGGGCTCAGTCTTTTGATGGGCCAGGGAACCAAAAAAGTTGTTGGAAGTGTAGAAGCTGTTTCCCAGTTGTGTGTAGGAACTCTTTTCAGTCCTGTAAGGAAATGTTATATAAATGCAGCAGGGAAACATTGGGGATTAGGGGATGCTAGTATTGTATCCCAGAAGAAAATTAGATGTGTTGGTTTGTAATGTTTTTGTTTGTTTGTTTTTTCAAGATTACGGATGCAACTTATATCTTTTGGACTGTTCTCCTGGTTCTAGTAAAACTTCCCATTTCCTGTAATGCTTTTTAGACTGCTGGCAGAAGATGGTATCTGGTATGTGATGAAAGTTGAGGGCAAATGTGTTGATGGATGTTGTAGTTGATATTAAGACCTTTACTTATCTCAGCTGGTAATTCTATACCTTCACAGCAGGGAGAGCTGGATAGCCCAACTTCTTACGCATGTATCAAATATTTTTCACTGATTACTTTTCAAGAGGTCGCTGCAGGATTAGGGATTATGTTTCTGAAATGTATCTCAAGCCTTGTGTACTTTTCTTAATTGAATAAAGATGAGGATGGTATTCAGCTTGGATTGGAAATCAGGGAGGTCAGAGGTCAAAGGATTATCAGGGGAGATAATGACAGGGGGCATGACTGGTCAGTCCCTGTAGGTTCAGGCTTGGCAATTATGATTGCTAATTGAGATAGTTCAACCCCTGAAGAGGCCAAAGATCAAGGACCAGGGATTGTATAAAAACAATGATTTGTAGTCAAAATTAGATCTTCTGGTACAGTGGCTGACACTAATTGGGCCTGTTTAATAGCTATTGTATTATGTAGGGGTGTTTAGTTTCATTCAAGTTTTTCACTCACAACAGTATTTAGAAGAACAATCATAATGTTATAATAAATAATTAAATTCACTCTAACTCAATATTTTGGCAAAAGTATGCCTTTCTCAAAAAAAAAAAAAAAGTGAATTTTTTGCAAGTTCTACATTATAGACATTTGAATAGTCGCCATATTGTTATTGCTATAATAATAGCATAGCAATAACAATATGCCAACTATTTAAACGTCTATAATGTATAACTTGCAAAAAATACATTTTTTTTCTTGAGAAAGGCATACTTTTGCCAAAATATTGAGTTAGAGTGAATTTAATTATTTATAGATATTTCCCTCTGGAAAATCAACATATTTATTGAAAACAATCACTATGGTTTATATACAAGGGACACTTATATTTATTTTTGATCACTTTTACAATGAGTTGTTATTGGAAAGAGTAATATACAGATATCAAGTTTCCATTGATCTCAAAAACACACACACACAAAATCTATTACAAGCCAAAAATCTAACCTTGACTTTAGAAGTCCCTTGAATAGTGATAAATTAGGGAATAGTTTGGACATCAATGGTCACTATGGTGCATTCTGAATTTTAGGCTGGATAGTCAATAAAGTTTGGAAAATATACAATCCCAAGAATCCAAGTTTATTAGTATGAAGATACAGTCTCTGTCAAGGTCAAAGCATGCTTTCATAAAAATCATAAACTTATATACATGGTGAAGGGAGAGGTCAGTGGATGGTCAACAGGCTGTCAGTCACTGGAGTTTGTCCTGGTGGTCCGGTCCTTGTCTGACCTTCACTGACCATGTCTGTTAAACTGTTGATGATATTCTGTACAAACAACTCTTAAGATAAGCCAGCTGGCTAATTGAAATCTCATTAAAACAATCAAGTGTTTGTGTACTTTGGACTGATCACTGGCTGGAATACTGGAACACCATTCATTTCATGGTGGATGAATTTTCACTGATTTCATAGTAGTTTACATCCATGATTTAGAAATAAACGCCACAAATACCTTTCTTTTTGTAGGCCTTATGTCCCTATAAATTTGGAGGGCTGACCAAAAATTGTTTCCTTTCTTATATTTCTATTTGGATTAAGAAAAGTTTAATGGTCAGCTCACAAATTTTCCTATGATCTCAGATTCAACAAAATTTAATGCCAATGAAAAATATGATTCTACTGTATGAACTAAGGACCAGACAGGGTATGAAGAGATCTTTAGCTTCATCAGTGGCCAGGAATAATCTGAAGAAGGCTTTCTTTCAAGAGCTGGCATGTTAGGAAACAACAGTTAATTGCCTATTGACCCTTGGAACTTGATTTGAATGCTCCTTCCTTAACCCTTTCCCTCATATAGACTCATTTTGATGCACTCAATAGGTACCACATAAAGCCTGATCTGCAGAAAGCCACAGTTAAACCTTACCGAATTTAATTATAAAGTCCTCATTTCCAGACCACTGAGGAGCAGCGAACAGCATAAAACCTGATCAGCCTGCGAGTTACTGGCAGGCTGATCTGGTTTTATGCTGTTCACATAGGTCTTTTCATGGTGTCCTCTATGCCTTCTTCAAGGAAAAAAAGAACATGAATAAGTCTACTGCTTTTAGTCATGGTACCGGTATACGTTTGTATAACCTTAAGATTTTTTTGGTTTTCATTGATTCAAATTCAAGTAAATCTATTAGTGATTTCAATGAAGTAATCCAGCCCTTTGTGTTTTGGAAAGTCATGGAAGAATATTGCACTCCTTGAATTCAAACCCACATCCTAAGATCTGGAGTTCTACACATGTCTCAAGTCATAGTCAAACGTTGTTACGGAGTTAACTGCCACTGAGACAGCAGCTTTAGCTACATTCATCTAGATGGAAGAAGACCATATTAAATGCATATTGTATTGGGCACTTGGGTAGAACCATCAACCTTCAGCTAACCAATGCAAATGAAAGACTTAAACTTGAACCAACTGCAGTGTTCTGGGAGGGTCTTTTGGAATTGAACTTTCCATTTGAGGAAGCCTTCCTACTGATTTTGCAGTAGGTTGGTCATTCTACCCAGGTGCCTCTGTACATATACAGTTTTCGTTCACTTGTAATTTGCTGGATGTCACTATATGACTGAAATATTGTGGCAGCTATGGTAAACAGTTTAGCACAATAACAGAGGCTAAGTGATTGTTACCATTCGACCATGGACGCCCTGAACTTCACTGTAATGTTGATATATATATATGCACATGTTAGTAATATGACTGAAGCAGTACTGAAGTGTGTCACCAAGACTTCAAGTTGACCTTCACAAGGAAATATGCAAATGACCAGCCACAGTGTTTTGCTTGAATTAATTGTCGTCATAGTTTGTGTCATCTATAAAAACATATAGGCATAACCTAGACTTATATAAAGTTATTAATAGCAATTAGTCATAATTGTTTCATGATTTATTATACTTGTTTAGCAGTAGTACTTAAGGAGAGTTTGAGTCATAAAATTATGAAATACAAATGTATGTCAATTGTCTTACAGCTTCTGAAGGGCAAAAATTACCAGACTGATATGACATGATTTTTATAGTAGAAGCAGCACTTAACCAAGTATGATAAGTTGACTATTTTGGGGGTGGGGGTGTTTTATTTTCTCAGACAACTCAATTTGCTGACAAGATTTTGAGCTTGTTTATGTTTAAATGAATTTGTGCAGTCAAGCTCATGGCAATGGTTCTATGGTAACATACATGTCTGCAGATCAAAAGTTTTTGGGTTTGAACCCTGATGGGTGCAAGGATATATCATGACCTACCAAGGTGCAAAGTACAGGTCCAACCCAGAAACTGTCAAGAAGGGTTGTGTTAGTTGTAAGAACTTGTCTGCTACTAGATTTAAATAGAAATACACTTATAATAAACTATGATATTGTATCAATTCTAAAGAAACATGCTTTTGATTAAATCATTTTGATCATTAGGGAAGAAATTTCTGAAGAAATATGTCATTAAATCTGGATTATTTCTTTTTTTCCATTCTTCTTTTCTTTGTCTCTCATACAGTTATGGAAAAGGAGTTTGTTTTTTTTAATAAAAAATAGAGCTGTCACTGAAGGTGATGAATAGCCCTACCATGGGCAGGGACAAAAGCATAGAACGAAAAACTAAGATTTTTTTATTTTTTTTTCAAACTTTGTTTGTGGCAGGTATAACATTACTAAAAAAAAAGGGGGGGGGGGATTCTCGACTTTGAATGAGCTCTTGCCATTTGTCATCAGTCATCCATGCTTATATGGTGTATAAAAACTCACTGTCAAGATAAGGAATGGCCAAAATAAATCAAGATTCTAATGAAAATCTCTACATTCTAGTTAATTATCTTATAAAATTTTATGGAGCCAGTGACCCTTTACATTAAAACCATAAAAGTAAAATGACTTTATATAAAAAAGCTGTTTTGACAATTAATTATATTGTATTAATGTCCTATTTACATGGTGCATGTTGTGTATTACAAAAGTCATAAAAATGGTACTGGTATAGTACCCTTGCATGGCACTCAGTATATAAGGGTAGTTCCAGGACTGGTTTTTTTAGACGTCAGAATATTTTGACTATGCCACACATATACGGTACTGCAGTGTGGCAGCACTATATCTCTCTCAAGTAGACAGTCTCCAAATGACTGAAATACTGTCGGCTGGATGTTAAGCCCAATAAATAAACACACAAACATCTCATGTTTTCCAGTTTTAGTGAATATGTGAACAGATGAATTTAGTAAACATTTAATTATAGGCATTTAGTCCTAAACATTGATAAATTAATATGCACAAAAATGTTTGATCAGATCAATATTTTTTTTTTCTGTTTGGTGCTTGCAGCACTCAGAGGTCAGTTATAATATTTGAAGTGTAGTCAAAGTTAGTCTTTCATCTATGTAATCAATGTAATGTCTCCATAGCCAGAGCTATCTTTTATCTTTATGAGACTGAATAATTTGAAGATGCCTGAGGAGACTCAAGGAACATTACCCCAGTGTCTGTGAAGTCAGTATTATGTATATCAAAATTTGACATTTTGACGAATCGTTCTTGTCTCTAATGGTTGCAAAGCTCTGACTGTGTTCTACTTCATATTGATTTGGTTGTAGACTTTTCTGTTGGATGAGTTCCTTGTTGGTGTTTTCTGGATATGATCTGATGTGAATACTTTATAGCTGTAGATTGGTTGATTTTGGAATATTTTTTAAAATACATTTTATCTTCAGTAAGTGTGGATATTTCCACTGTATATTTCTTTTAAATCATAAAATTGTTGCCAATGAAAATTACAATGTTTCTTAAGCATTATGATATTGTTAATATAGATTTATTGCAGAAGCAGCAGCAACAATAGTAGTAGTAGTAGTAGTAGTAGTAGTAGTGATGGTGATAGAGGGTATTATAAGTGGCAGTGATAATGCTAATATATTGCTGTATGCTCCCTTGCTTGGTGCTTAGGATATTAAGGGTAGTTCCTATGGACTGGTAGCCCCAGTGTCAAGATAAAGTGTGACTGGGTGTGGTATCATGCTACGGCATGATACTACAGTGTGCCAACACTATATCTGTCTCAAGTAGACATAGTCTCCTAATAGCTGGAATCATACTGTCAGTGGGATGTTAAACCCAATAAACAAACAAAATTACATAAGGGTAAAAGATAATACACATTTGACTAGGGGAAAAATAATATTGACATATATTTCTATAATGGTTTTAGTAAATTCATAAAAAAAACATTGTGCATTGTGTTTCAAGCAAATTATAGGATTTCAGGAAATAGTGGTTGAAGGCAGGAGGAATTCTAGGAAAGTTTTCCGGTGGTGTACCATGTGTTTGGTATGCAAGAGTCATGTACATTATCCTATACATTGTCAACACATCCCCCAGCTGAGTTATGAGCCAGTGCTCTGTAGCTGATGTTTTTATACTTCCAGGGTTCCACACAGAATGGTACAAGCGTAAAACTGAACACAGAACAGAACACCAATCCTTTGTACGAATTCACAAACAACTCACAAGACATCATGGCCAGTGAACCTACAAACCCCCTGTACGAGTTTGAGACTCAGAAAGCAGAGATCAAGCAGGAACCTTCAGCCAACCCACTGTATGACTTGGATACACAGAGTGATATGAAGGGAGACTCCAATGATCTCCTTGGGGACTTCATTACAGACACCAAGGCTGCAAATGGTCATGTGGATCTTAATGAAGTGGAGGAGACCAATGGACATGCAGAGGATGTTGTTGCCAATGGAGATGTTAATGAGGTTGAAAATGAGGAGGAAAATGTTGAAGTTGCTCAGGCTGAGCAGGAAGAAGTTCCTGAACCAGTAGAAACAGTTGAAGAGAAAGTTGAAGAGGAACCTGAAGAGGAACAAGTGGAAGAAGAGGTAATAATTAATCTTTACTTTTCATGATTAAAATTTCCTTGTTTGACGTCATAAAAATGCATTTATTGAATTTGTACCTTTAGGTGTATTTTTTTCCAGAAGGTAACTGAAAAGGAATTCTTGCATTGAGACTATTTTGAGTCAAATAAATTTGAAAAAGAAAATCAATATGGTATGTAATTTCTGGGGGAAAATCCTTATTCATGAATTATATTGTGATGCAAGAATTCTTTTGCTACAGTTTTTTCTTATTATAGATGTTCTTGATACACCTTTAAGTTCTTTAGCTTGAGACTGTGTGATATTACATTTTTTAAAATTACTTTGATTTTCAGCTTTAGAAAGTGTTGTAAGGTGATATACAGTCATGTATTACAGTATATTATCTATTGTAACAAATACAGTATGATGTATTTCAGTGTCTGGCAGTGTTATATTGTGATAAACATATATTATAGTTTGATAAAATATTGTGTATTTTGATAGATATAGTACAATATATTTCAGTATCTTGGTCGAATACCACCAACAATACATAGCGCTAAGTAATATTTAAAATCTTAGGGGGGAAAACAATCCACTATGTGTATTCTTTTCTTATTGTTTTACAAAATATCTTAAGTGAGTAAATAAGTAACACACTAATTAAGACTTAGTTTACTTAAGTAGTTGCCTATATTGGCAAATGAAATTTGTTAAGAAATGAACAGTTCAGATAGTAGGGGAACACAAATAATGATGTATGTTCCTAAGTATTTAAGCATTACTTTGCGTCAAATATTATTGGCGGAATTCGAGTCTAGAAATGTTGTACTGTGATAAAACATATATTGCAGTATCAGAAAATGATGACTGTGTGATTTATTTCATTAACCCTTTACTTCATATAAGACGGACAACTTCTGATACCTTTGCAAACAGATCAGACCTAGATCAGACAGCTCTTGCAAGGAGCTTTCTCATCAGAGTCCCCTCTGTCTGGCTATACAACTCCACAGTCTTCATGACAAATTAAAAATCCTTTGATTTCTGTAAAATTTAAATAAAGTTACATAAATTAGTATTTATACATAACATGAATATTCATGAGGTAAAGGGTTAAATTTTCAGTATCAGGAAATGTTGTACTGCAATGTATTACAGTATCTGATGATGTTGTTAATCATGCTGTCATTTGTTGTTATTTCCCCAACCCTGATGTCAAGAGTGCTGTATGTGAGGTCGTATTAATGTTTCTTCAAGTCATCTGTTAGTGATCAGTATTAGCACAAGCCTGCAAGCTTAAGTCTGATGAATTGATCTTTAAGCTTGCTATAATTTTGTTATATTTTATATTCAGGCAAAATCATGATGATTTTTGTAGCTAGGTTATTGTTTTTTTTGCAAGTCTGCAGCCAGCAAAGTTTGTACAAATCTAGGGCTTGCATCCATTGTCACTGTTTCAGTCTTTCTTAACAGTGCCTTTTGTGTCTACCAATTGAAAGATAAAGAGTAAGTCTAAATCGTAAGTAGATTTGAAAGAAAAACTGATGGATACATCTCTTCTATCCCCATTTAGTGAACCTCTGATGTTGGAAACCTTTCTGTTGACACCTGTAACACAATGATTGTTTGTTTGTTGTAAAGATCCAGTATCTGGAAGTACATGTTGTGGGGTACTTATAGCTGAGGTTTTATTGCAGATGGACATGAAATCAGACCAACAAGTGGTGCTTGTATATCATGGAGGAGATAGTGTGTGTCAATATGGCCTTGTTTTGCAGGTTATTGATGTACCCTCTCTAGTTTGCTTGATAATTTAGTTGAACCCTATCCTCCATGTAAGAACTCCAGAAAAAGCCTCAAAAGCAGCTTGTATAAAATCTGGCATGTCTGTAGATCACTCAGAGGTCTAACAGGCAAATCAGGATTTCCTAGCATAGCATTTAGATGAAATACAAAAGCAAAAATGTGATAGAAATATATAAACAAAGAGAGTTGATAAAAGTATAAAAAAAGTTATTTGAAAGCTGATTTTGGCTGATCTAGGTTTATACTATTCTTGAAAATTGTTGTAATGTTTTCATGGAGTTTAGTATTAAGGTTGTTATTTATTTTGATAATATGATATTTATTCTTTTCTTTACAGAATTTGTTTGATTTTATTTTAATTGAAATTTAAAGAAAGTCTTTGTTTTACTGTACATCTTGTTGATTTAACCTTTGTTTGTGTTCAATGCATCATTTCTAAAATATATAGATGAAAAGAAAATCATCATTATTCATTAGAAAGATTTACATGTACATGTATGTCAATACCTCGATACCATCATCATCATTATTTCGAATTATTGTCATATTTTTTTTATTTATATCTTTAATTTAAATGAAAGGAAAAATGTGTCAAAATGGCTATACAAAGATATGCCTGTTTTGAATCAAGTCATCGAAATTTTGTCAACCAAGAATGAGGAAAAAAAGAGAGAAAGAAAAAAGAGATGAAATAAGTTAATTTTTATTTTCATTTAGTTTTGTATAATTATTTTTTTTGTGAACATTGTAATGTTACTGTTGATGTATTGAAATTGTTGTAACCAAAATGACACTGCTGTATCACAGGCACAGCCAGGGGACAAAGAACCAGAGAAAGCGAAGCAAATGAAAAGTTTTAGTGGGATTTGAAAGAAGATGAATCAGCATTACAGGAAGGGACCACTGAAGAGAATAAGGCAGGTGATGAACCTCAGCTTCAGGTTGAAGAGGATGATCAGTTTGACAATGTTGAAGATGAAGCCATTGCAGCTGAGTCACAGGAAAAGGCACCGGAAAATGAACAGGTAGAAAATGAAGGAAATGAGTCTGCACCTGAACCCTCTGATGTTCAAGAGGCTCCTGAAGATGTGGAGCAACCCCAAGAGGTTGTTGAAGAACCTTTGGATGAAGCCAAGCAAGAATCCATTCAAGAAGTTGAACCTAAAACAGGCTGAAGAGCCTGTTCAAACTGAGCCTGCACAAGAAGAGCCTGCTCAAGCTGAAGCTGTAGAAGAAGAGCCTGCTCAAGCAGAGGCTGTAGAAAAAGAGCCTGCTCAAGCTGAGGCTGTAGAAGAAGAGCCTACTCAAGCTGAGGCTGTAGAAGAAGAGCCTGCTCAAGCTGAAGCTGTAGAAGAAGAGCCTACTCAAGCTGAGGCTGTAGAAGAAGAGCCTGATCAAGCTGAGGCTGTAGAAGAAGAGCCTGCTCAAGCTGAGGCTGTAGAAGAAGAGCCTGATCAAACTGAGGCTTTAAAAGAAGAGCCTGCTCAAGCTGAAGCTGTAGAGGAAGAGCCTGTTCAAGCTGATGTTCCTCAAGAAACTACACAGGAACCTGTACCAGAGATACCTGATGAACCCGTTCAGCAGCCTGATGAGACTGAACAAGAGGAAGAGTTAGAGGCTGTATCTGAACCTGTGCAAGAACCTGTACAAGAATTAGAATCAGAACAACAAGTAGAAACCCCAGCTGAGACTCATGCTGAAGAGGAAAAAGTAGAAGAAATTATTGAAGAACAAGTACCAAAAGTTGTGGAGTTGGCACCAGCACCTGTTGAAGACCAATCATCACAGCAAGAAGTTGCTGAACCCACAGAACCAGAGGTTGAAGAATTAGGGGTGGGTCTCAGTGTTGTGCATTTGTTTGCAACATATATGCATGATTCTTTTCAGCATACCATAGATATGAAACCTTCCTATGTAAATCTAAATGTCTTTATTCTGCATTTCTAAAAAGCCAGATAACATAATGAATCCACATTTTTTTGGGAGAATGAAGCTAATCATTTCATTGTCTTTCCTTCTGAACCATAATTTTTATGAGGATAAATTGTAAGTTTTCTCATCATATGTGGAGATGGTTTTTTAGAAACAGTCAGAAAACTCTAATGCTATTAGCCATGACCAATGTATCTGTTCACAGATAAATTGATGGGCACATACTAATTTTTTCAAATCTGCACCATAATAAGTCATGACCTAAGACTCACTGCAGCAAGAAATTTCAAAATGAATGACAAATTAAAACTATTGCTGAGTTTGGATTTATTTCAGCTGTTCAAGCTGGACTTTTTCAACTTTGTTCAAGATGACTGCTCTTGACCTATCATGGTGCACATTTTTTGTTCTGGAATGTTACGCATGCAGTCTCATTAAACAATATATAGTCTCTTTCAGGAATGCAAAACTTGTAATCCTTGTTATGTCTGCATTTATTATGAATGAAGAAACCTGTAGATAGATATATGTAGTTTAGTATAATGCATGCATACCCTTTTTCTCATGTAAGACTTTGAGGCCTTGGCTAATAGAACAGAGCCAAACCAGACAGATCCCCCCAGGAGCTATCTGATCAGGGTCTCCTCTGTTTGCTCAAACAATATTGTCGCTCAAAGGCTACACAATGTGCATGGCATGGAAAAGCATTGTTTTATATACTTTTATATTAAGTCAGAAAATTAATATTCACCAAATCATAAATTTGAATATGAATATTCATGAGGTAAAGTGTTAAAACCTTAAGTCTTTCTGGGAGGAAAAAGGTTTGATTATATAAAAGATATATGAACAGAAGTATTCAGCATATATTATACAGATTCACAAATAATTAAAAATAATTTTTATATTTTCAAAATGACAGTTTTGAGTGGGATATTATGCAAGTTGTATTTAGTATATGGATTTGTATTTGTTTTCACTAATGTGATGCAATGCATATAATTATCTAAGTTTAAGTGACTTACTTGATTTCTTTTAAAAGGAAAAAAAAATCATAATTGTTAACAAGATAAATCTGGAATCATCTAAGTTAGAGACCGTGCAATATTGGAAATAATAATGAATACTGCACTCTATAGAAAGTAGGACATTTGAGAGGAAAGTATCCAGATGTTAGCTTAAAAAATGAAAGCAGAAACTGTAATCACAAAAGCGAAAGGAATAAGTCTGAGAAGAGCTGGAAACAGAACTGATCATTAAGACAATTCAAGACATGCATGGATACATTAAGCTGAACAAACAAACAAATCAGAGGAAATTGGAAGCAAATAAAACACTTGATCACTAGAAGCATCCCACCAATTTGCTGCACCTGCAGTGAGCGGAAGAAGATGTGACAGGCTGTGTTACACCTGTAATTAACAGTTGTCTACTAAGAGTTATCTCTTGTCTTCATCTTACTGGTAATGTCTCTGGAGAACACTCCTGGGAAAGACAAGTGAACTGGCCGTGACTACATTGCTTGGATTCTTCTGTAAGAAATTCATTTTTAAAAAATTGGGCATGGACATGGGAATGGGAAAAATGAATTTAATGATGAATCAAACAGGAAAGATAATTACACGGGAAAGATACTTTGGCATGTGATTCACACAGTTTAGGAGAGTGTTTGCTGTCAATGTCAGGCTTTATTTAAAGAAAAAAATATCGCAACAACTTGAATTGAAATTGGATAGGAACTTGAGTTGGTTTCACAAATAGTAGAAATGAAAAGTATGTTTAGAGAAAAAAAAATCTTGACATAAGATTAAAAATGCTTATGGAGTTATACAAGTCATTGAGAGATTTAAATTCAAATGTTGACAAGGTGGGAATGACATTTTTTTTATTTATTTTTTTTATTTTTTATCAATTGTGCTTTCAAAGTCAATGTGAAAGAAACAGTCAGTAAGAAGTCTACATGCTAATATGGTATATTTTCAGAATGTTTACTGTCAGGAAATATTGCACTGGCAGCCAAAGCCAAGATCCAACAAATTGCACTGCTGCCCAACAAAATGCAAACTAGATTATGATTTTCAGGCTAAGTAAATTGATCCCTGATCTCTTCGAAACCAACAATTGCTGTAACCATGCTCTATGCTGCCCTGTCTAGACACTAATTGAAATACCGTAGGAGTCACTAATTGAAACACCAGAGGAGTCTGCTACTAATGATTGGTGACCCCGACAAACCTTGACCTTTTTATTTCCTTACAGCTGCTCTCCGCCACCTTTCCTTCCTGAACAAGGGTCAAAATGTCCTAATTTGCTTTCTTAATTGAGCTGGAGTTTAAAAGTTTTTAGGAAAACAGGTGTTGATTATAGGCCACATAGTTTTAACTGCTGTTTATAATATTATAATAAACTGCAAAGTTTATTTGTTATTCTGCGAAAAGGTTTGTTTTGATGTTTCTGAAATTGCATCTAGATGTTTCATATACCTGATATTTTGACTAATATTAATGGTTTCATGTTAGAAAATCAAACAATTTATTACAAAGGAATTATGGTTGCCAAAACATTCATGTGCACATATGTTGCCTTTGAAACCACTACATTCACGTTATGGTCCAGTGGTAACAGACAGGACCTTCGGATCCTAAGGTAATGGTTTCTAATCTTGTTAGGGGCAAGCATCTTCCATTTGAATGTCCCAGGTGCAACAGTACTGGTCCATTACCCAGGAACCATTGAGAGGGTTAAGAACTTGTTTCCTATTTGAGGTGGAAGGAAATAAGAGGACAAAACCAAAATAATGCTATCTAATATGTAAGCTTAAGTGGGCCTTAAATGCAGTAGGAAGCTTCAAAGCAATCTGAAACAAGTTCAGAAATGGAAGAGGAAGTATTTAATTTGACATTGCAATTTAGAACTGAGCTGCACAAAATGGGATTGGAGTAATATTTGGTCAGCCAATGCCTCTTTAGCTGGGATAATCCCACACTTTACATTAACAGGTTATTAAGGGATTAGCGGCAACAGTTGGGTCTGCATTATATTTCATGACCCTGGTAAATGACCATTACCAGCTGTTAAGTATGAGTTAGTTTCTGGGCTCCTGCTCTGTTATTGTTGGCAATTATTCAGGGGCACTTCTGGAAGATTTTCAGCTAGTCTAAAGAACCAGCTTTTATTAATCTGGCTAAGCTCTCAGACATTGCTGTCTGATATTTTCTAAGCCATTATATTTGAGGTAATTATTTCAAGGTCACAGTGCACATGGCATTTCCTTTAATTATTGAATTACTAGAAGTGTTTATATCTGAAAAAAGAGAAATTTTTAGGCATTGTGAGTCAATTAATAAGGAAACTCTTCGGTAAACAAATAAAAACAACAACAACAACAAAAAACAGCAGCACTTAAAACAGTTCTACAGTTAACCCTTAATTAATGAATACCATACATTTTTATATAAACCCTTTTTATGTTGATTGGGAAACAAGTTCTTACAACTTATAGTAATCCCTCTCAATGGTTGCTGGGTTAGACCAGTTCTTTGTGCCTGGGAAGGTCATGAAAGATCTTTGCCCCCAGCGGGGTTTGAGCCCATAACCTTCAGTTCTGCAGTCGGGTATGTTACCACTGGACCAAGGTGCCTTTACAATATAATTAGTACATTCTTGACACTTTTGCTTTTGAAATATTTGAGGGATTCTTACTGAAAGTTGATTAATCCACTGATTCAATGGACATATCTGAATTGTAAGGCAGTCTGCAGGAATAACTGGGTTGTCATCTGTATTTGGGGGTGATTCAACACTCAGGAATATCAGCTGTTTAATGTCTCAGCTATTTCTTCACACACACAAACCCCTCACAAATTATGCATGGACATACCTTGTCTACTCTCTTTAATACTGAAGAAACTAGCATTGTGAGCATTTTTATGACAGCCCAGTGCATCAATGGAAGAAGAAATGGACAAGAAATATTCTTATTCATTTTTTGTGTGTGTCAGGGTTAATGTAAACTTGAGAAGAACTTAAGTCACTTTGACATTGGTTAAAATTAGCACAAACCAAGACCTACTTGAGACTGGTAGAGTCTGGATTATTCTAGCTCGTTCAAATTTGTAACATTATATAGTCATGTTTGCTGCAAATTTGATCTAACAATGGCTTTTCAAGCTTGATCTTATATATATGTATATATATGATGTCTAATGACTGTTTGGGACCTCACTCTTTTTCTACCTTCATTTAGAGAGCTTGATACATTAGATGTTAAAAAGTCTTGTCCTATCTTTCCTACCCTGGGCTCATGTTACCTATAATTAAACATGTCCCAAAGTGTCTCTTGTGTGTCGGGAGGAGGCTGATATGAGATCACGGCTTGCCCTGCAGGGTTGGTATGGGTTGACTGAGTCACTGCTGGGTGAAGTGGGAACCTGTGTGGGTCATCTGTGAGAAACTGTTACCTTTTGTACAGACAGTGGTCAACTGTTAGTGTCATAATAATCGTTATAATTATGACATTGTGCAGTTGAATATGGATGGAACTGGATTATTATTTTAATGAAATGAAGGGTTTAATTAGATTTTGTGTCAGAGGATAATTGATATGCATAAGAAAGGTTAACAAAGTGTTTCATATTAAGCGTTGAAGGTTAAAGAAATGTATATATATGGATTGAATGGGTAAAAAGTTTGGTAAACAGTTAATATGACATTGTACAGTTGAATGTTATTCATAAACTCAGATTGATTGATCATTTAAGTGTTAGATATTTGTGTTTTGAAGAAGCAACTGATTGTTCAAAAAGTTTGTTCAGTACATTGTTTCAGTTTTTAAAAACTTCCAGGAAATAATTTCGTTTGCTGAATAGATGGTTCATTATAATTTCCAATGCTCTGGCAATTACTGATAATATTGTGTTATTTTAATGGATTAAAAAAAATGAAATTTCAAATTGGATCTGCTTCGTGTCTTTGTAGATAGAAGAAGCATTCAACAAGGTCATATGTTATTCATGGTAGAAGGAAGTTTTTGTGGAGAGATATTTATGTGCAGTTGAACTGCTGTGTTTATTGAGATAATATTAAATAATGCTGTACCTTCCTTGTAGTTTCTATGGACGATATGGACATTGCTGTACTTGGATTAATTTTTGTGATGTTAACTTTCAGCGAAAACGTGCTGGTTATAGCACTTATATGAAAAATTAATCATTTATAGATTTATTATTTTTAAAAAATTGGAGGATTCAAGGTAATTAAACATTTTGTATTTGTTGGACTACAGGATAGGGAAACATTTAGCTGAAAACAAGATTAAAAATGTAAGATTTTTAAGCATGAATTTGTTATTGGTGACCATTGTGTAATAATACATTGTAGTTATGTATGATGCTAAGAATGAATTTTCTTTGGGTTGACAAGGATTATCTGGTATGACTATGATCTCTGGAAAGTTATAACACTTGAATTGTCTGAGGATTGTATACAGGTTAGTGCATGTGTCTGTATAGGTTGTTTGTAGGAAAAGTTGACCCAAGTTGGTTTGTAGATTTTTATGTCCCATCAACAATATATTAATGATTCAGAAACTTCACCTGCTAGGAACAGATATGGTACTGCAATTTAACATCATAGACAATGACATGCTCAACAGAAGTCCAGGCAGTCAGTCAAGGAAAGTTATCATGAAATCATAGCACAAAGTAAGGGAGCATGTGACTAGAACCTTTTTCAACATTTTAGATGGCCAGGTATTGAACATGTCACCTCCCACTTTTAAGGCCATCCAGGGCAATAATCCTCATTATATGGCAGTCTGCCTCTTGAAGTAGGACTATTTCTAATGTGATAATCCCTTATTTCTAATCATGTTAGAGGTCTGATGATAGGATGGTGTTGTCCTTGGTCCCTTGAGTGTTGGTTGGCGTGTTATTCCAGGATAGTACTGGATGGCCCTGTGGTAATCTAGTTTTGTATCGAGATCAGACGTCAGTAGCTTGGGTTAGTGAAATTAATACTAGCTGATGCTGCATTTAATATAAACTAAATTAGCTTTTTTTCTGGAACTGGATTAATTTGAACTAAGATAAAATGATTTAATAGTATATAATATTACTCAGATAGTTCTGATACTGTAAAACTGTTGACAATGCAGAAAAAGTCTGTCAACTTAATGGAGAAATGATATGCTTTTATAAGGATTGATTCTTTTCTTTTTAACTCTATCATTCCCCTGTTAGATCTATGAGTGTAATGCAATGTAGACTGCATGGTACTTGAATAAGGCACAATTCTTGTTAGTCCTATGTGATATGCCGTTGCTTTCTGATATATTCTTTCTGTATTAAGTCACTTTGCCCCAACTATAAAAAGAAATACCACAACAAAATATTCATAGGACTAAATTCTTGGATAATCATTCCTCCGATTTCTAATTTTTTGTTGTATGTTAATTAATTCTGAAATTAACAACTTTTGGACTGCAGTAGATAAGCTACAAAGCATGAACATTTAATTGAGCTTCAATCACATAATGATGTCTGATAAACATCAGCTGTTTTTTGAAAGGGAGGTAATTTTGAAGAGGCACATGAAACTGTTCAAGCAGACTTACATTCCCTGGCATGCTCGAAAAGATGGTTTGAATCAGTGAAGAAGAAAATTCCCTGAGGAGCAATTTATGGCACATGCAGTTATATATCTCCCTAGATATCTTATTGGATGTTGGTCACTTGTCACTCACATTTTGTTTGGTCAAGCTATCGCTTTGGGGCTTAAAATGATCCAGAAGAAGGTGTTATCTACTGATTTGATCAATCCATGTGAATTTGTCATCAGTGTTCAAATGACCTTGCTAATAATTATGGTGAATCATCCAGCCTGGCCAGAAGGCTATTTAACTATCATGTATCTTATTTCTGTTGTATTTTCTAAAACAGTCTACTATTATTATACCATCATGCTATAAAGGCATTTGGGTAGTTGTCCTGACTTGTCGCGTCCCATTCTGTCCCATTGTGTCCTGTCCCATTTTACAAAAAGATTGATACCAGTTTATATTGTTGAGTCGAGGCAAGCAGAGGTATTCATCACCTCCAGTGATAGCTTTAGTTAAGTGCTGGAAACTAATATATAAACTATGTATTTGAGCAACCATTTTAAGTGGAAACCGATCTTCCAGCATTCTGAAATTTATCACACTTCTACCAGCTACAAAAGTATCTTGGCCTGTTACAGATGTTATAATCTGACAAAGACCAACATCCTGGGGTTAACTTCCCTTGATTAAGTCAGTTATCAACACTGTAGAAATCCTTGATGTTGCAGTGATAAGAGAATAATGTCAAGTTTCAAAATCAAAGGTCCTTCAGGTTTACAACAAACCAGGGTATAGTGATATCTGAAAACCTCTGATAAAAATAGGAAAGTTTGTTATTTGCGTAGATATTGTGTCTCCAGTTCTGGCTTCAGTTATTCTTTTCTTTAAGAACAGGTCCTACTTTGAAGTATCAGTATGCTAGAAGGTCTAAATTACTGATTTGTATTAAAAAAGTGAGGTATTTAAACCTCTAAACCTGGGGATGGAAACAAGTATTGTTGAATATTGTTTTCTTCATCATTTTTTATCACAGCCATGCTTATAGTAATTATGTCCCTAAATGTCAGCAGGGTTTATGAGGTAGTGTTCAAGGTTCAGTTGTTTAGGTAAATATTTTGTATGCATAATGTCACTGAGGCGTGCTCAGCTAAACATTCAGCTGAAATGATTTATATTTAGCTCTGACTTGAGGCACGTTTTATATTCAGTCTTATTCATACGATTAAAATGTCTAACCAAAATATTTTAACCATATACAGGTAGCATAGTTTTGGCTTTAACAGCTCATAGTTAAATATATAAACAGAACAGAGATGTATAGAGTTACCTTACGTTATATGGCATGCAGTGGTTATTGGTGAATTAGGTATGCCTCAGTATGTGTCAGGTTTGAAAGTGAAATAGTAAAATGTATCATCTTCATGGATGACAAGAGAGGGTGTATGAAGCTATTATTTTTTTATACCTGTAACAGTTAAGTGTGTCTCCCTCGTTATGTGGCTGACTATAAACACCTAGCTGCTGTGTGTTTGGTCGTAATCAGATGTTTGAGAAAATTTTTTGAACGGAACATTTAAATAACAGGGTGTAGGTTTTAATATTCTTCAGGAAGTATGGTGACATTCTGATCCCTGGGACATAAGAAAGGCTATGCAGGTGTGTGCATAATTGGTTGGATTGACAGCGCGGGTTTTCATGTTTCGAAATTCAAATTTGAATGGCTCATACATGGATTGAAAAGGCAATGATTTTTTCATGCAGACAGAGGTGGCTGTAGGGATAGAGATTAATGATTTAGTAACATCTAGTAATGTTTAAAAGTTGGTTTGTTTGCTATAAAAGTATTCTGTGCAATTAGATACCGTCATTCTGACTGTTGACTCACTTGTAATATTAGATAAATGATTACCTAGTAGTGATACAACTCCTTTTTCTCAATGATTTAAAAGTACAGGCTTTGTACATGCAGATATTATGTCAAGTGACAGTTTGGAAAATGGTAAGGTTGCGGTAATACCTGACAATGCGCCCCTTGTAAGTTATGTAGACTAGGAGTGGCAGCATTGAACTCGGTTTCACATCATGAACATTTAAGGTGTGCGAAGCTTGTAAACCCGTTTATACAAAAGTTGACTTTGCAGGGAGAAACCTCACCAGGCATTTTAGGAAATAGTAACTTGATCGTGATAGAACCTTGTGAACCTACAAACACTAACAATGATGTCTATGAGGATATTATGGAAAATGAGCTAGAGAGTAGCTTTGATACAAGTTTTGAAATTGTGGATAAGCCTGGGACATTGGGAAATGACGATTCTGATAGCACACTAGGTTGTGATAGTGATAAGGAGAGAGAGAATTTAGTTGATTCATTGGAAGTTGGTGACAGAGATACTGCAATATCTGATTGTGTTGAGGTTCAAGTCACTGTTGATGATAAAGTGGAGAAAGTTAGTATAAGTGATAAGATAGAAATTGAAGCAAAAAAATCAAGTATGGATAGAAATAACAGCCCAGGAGCTGACAGAGACGAAGTGTGGAGTCTAACATCTCCAGAAAAGCAGTCCATTAGTGATGAGAAAGATCTTTTAACGGAGGTTTTTGAAGTATTTGAAAATAGAAGAATAGAAATTGAAAAAGAAGAGTTAGAGCAAAGAGAGAAGGATATTGAGAATGATGAAGAGAATATTGAAGATAGTACAGTTATTATTAAGAAAATAAATAAAAGGAATGTGACATGTAGCTCAGATGAAGAAGAGAACTGTTATGATAAAAAGGATGAAAATGTAATTGATGCGGATGTAGTTGAAGTAGAATATGTTATGAAGGAAGAAACTAAGGAAGTACAATGTAATGTTGAAGTAAGTCAGTATGAAAATCAAAATGAATTTGAACAAGATGAGGTATACGCAGAAGGTTATGATGAATCTGTACATGATAAAGATATAGGTGAAGATAATATACCAACACAAGAAGAATTTGGTAGTTTTAGTACTAATGAATCCAATAAAAACAACATTGAAGTAGAAGGTGAAGACATATCATATATAGTAGGAAATGTACATACTGAGTTTGTACAAATCTCTGAATGTGATAATGAGATGGAATATAAGGAATCAGAGTCCGAAAACTCTGATGGCAATAAAGATATGAATAGGAATATTTATAGAAGGCAATAATTATAATAGTGAAGATGGGCATGAAGAAGAGGATGTACAGAGTGATTCTGAAAATGTGGTAACTGCTGAAGCTAGAAGATTCAGGTTATGTGAATGAGGATTTTATTGACTCTGAGGTAATGTTTTTCAGCATTTTTGTCCTTAATGTTTTACTATAATTGTAAATTCGGGACAGTATGTTTGGGGAAATAATCAAAATGATAGACAAGTTTTGTGTTGGTTCTAGCCACATCATGGACATTACTCAGATTAATGATACTGGTAATAGAAATTATGCTTCCAGCTGACAGTGAATTCATATAACAGATGATACGGAATAAGATTAAACAATAGAAGAATTAGCCATCCCTTTCACTCTAGGTCTGTAAGGATTAAACATTAAACCTTTATTTTGATGAGATATTTTTCTCTTAAAATGTAACCAATCAATCAAAATTATTTATGACTATGGAAATATGACATTTTATACAAATTTAATATTTTCTTGCGTTGTATTTATTTAGGAAATAGAACAGATTCTGAAATTAGTTATGTCATTACATTTTCAACACTATAACTATGTAGTAATTAATTTCAAAGCACAAGGTGTATTCATTATAAACCACACTCCCCAGAGGTAATGTAACCGGCCTTACACTGGTGGTAACAAGTCACATTTTAGTCATACAAAGGGAAATAACGCATTTTCAGTTGTAATCAGAAATAGAATGTAGAATTATCTCCCTTAAGTTACTTATTAAAGATACTAGATAGTTACTGTAACTGTATGATAATTTAAAAAAAAATATTTTATAATGGTGTTAAATAGGTATGTGAATTCTAACTAGATATTGCAAGAGTAAAAACCGTAACCTACTATTGTTATGAATTGCGTAATGTTTTTATGATCTTTTTTGCAGCAGCATGTTCAGTTTTCTGTGCTTGATATCAGAAATATTACAGCATTGTTATGATACCTATATTTAAATTGCTTTCTTTGTTAGTTATATTCATTAAATTTTGCATTGCATATCATAGATTTACAATGTTTTTTTTTGAGGCATGTTCTTTATAGAAATATTATTTGCAAATTATGCTTCTTGTATTATTTTCTTAGCAGCGTTCAATAATACTGTACATGTTGTATCCAGGTAACATACAAATCTACCAGTTTTGTCATTCTAAGTCCCAGTTCGACAAAACAAACGAAGGAAAACAAACGTTTGAGGTTTTTCGAGGTAATTCTGTGGGCACAGTGTCTGTCCAGTATCACTGCTGTTTGTTTACCCTCCCCACAAACTAAATTGTGTGTAAAGTCACTTGTAAATTTTGTTGTGTTTTAATTGATGTTGTTAATTTCGTAAAAATTGATTTTCAGTAATTTTAGCTGGGGATTCATATAGCAAAACATCCATGTCTGCCGCACATGTCTTGTTTTTTTTTTGGGTGGTGTCTGGAAGACAAATTTATCTCCATTCCATATCTGGGTGACAAGAAATTTTTGGCAGAAATATAGAAGGTATTTATCACTTTGAAATAATGATCATTTAATAAAACAATTGCACAAACATATCTCTCTCCAGCTTATTTGAAGATATAATTTTTTTGAAGAATTTACCATTTTTTTTTATCAGTTTTCCAAAATTCACATAAGAATTTAATGTTAAACACATTTTTAAGATAAAGAGATCCAGTTATGTCAGAAATATGTGTATTGTATGTCAAATGTCAGTCATGCTGTCAGTCACACGTAGCTGTCAATGTCACACAGTTTGGGGTACATATGCTGACACAAATATGGTACAGCGTCTCTCACACTTGTAGTCAGGCAAGGTAACACCAGAACACATAGTTGATATGCATACACATGCTGATATGTAATGTTGTAGATTTAAGTAGTCTTGTGGGTTCTTAGTTACTCAATGGAGGTGGGGGGGGGAATGCATTTTTTTTTTGAAATTCTGAATCTGCCCAAAAAAGTCTAGTCAATATCTTTCACAGGTAAAAAAAACAACTGAAAAAAGTGTGATATTTTCCTATGTAACCGTTTTCAGCTGGGCCCATAAAATTTTCAGGGTGACGGCCACTTTATGTCCACTTATATACAGGACTGATAAACCAGATAGGAACATAATACCTCATACAATCTGTGAGATATCTAGAATATGTTTCGTAAGAAATACTACCATTTTTAATTCAAGGGGAGGTAAAACAGCAGTGATACAAAGGGGAGACTACTGACTGTATAAATGCTAGTAACCACTCTTTAATAATCACATGGTAACACAGGGTCTCTAACTGATATTTATCTTCATTTCATCGTAACTTTCAGTCTCATCTAAATGTGGACACGACACTTCATTTTGTGTTTTAATCTTATAAACATTTAATTCACTGTTTTATATATATATGTAATGATGCAAGCAGTATTGTAATATTTGACAAAGGGAGATAATCACTTCACATCTTTTTTCAGTGTGTGCTTTCTAAGATATTTTGTGTTTTTAATCTGTGATATAAAATATGCTGATGTCTCCTTTAACATGTGACACTGGTAATATTCTAGCTAAAATTCCTATTAATGTTTGAATTACCTATAAAATTCACAATTGCTATTCCATTAATCAAATCTTAACTATCTCATTTATGTATAAACTCATTACTTTCTGATATGTCTTTCTCAGTTTCTCAGTACTGGAAAAACACAGACTCCTCTGTTCATGTAGCAGCATGTTTGATGCTAGATTTAACTTAAGTTTTAGTATTAAGTATTGTAGTTTGGGTATTTTTGTATCAAGAGTTCTGAAGGAATTCCATCTTATATCTCTTTAACTTATTCTTGGCATGGATTAGTACATCACAATTTTCAATACATAAGAAAATATATCCTGAAAACTTTTTTACTCTGTTATGTTTTCTTCTATTTATAGGTTTATTTATTAACTCAAGTAGAATTTTCTGTGATTCAAATTTGATTTAATTGACATTATTTTTCTACCAATAGGGGAAAGCAAGACTTGGTGTAATTAGTTAAATTTGATTTATGTGTAAGATATTCAAGTTCATGCATTCTATATGAAAGGAATCTGGTTTTGCTCAAAACTGTACTTTTCTTTTCACTTCTGTTTCATATACCTTGTATAATATGATGTATTTATACAGTTATATAGAGTATAATTGAATGCAGTGATATAGTATCTGTACACAGTATATAATTATATATAAATGTAGTATAATTGAATGCAGTGATAAAGTATCTGTACACAGTATATAATTATATATAAATATCATAGAGAAATAACCTTGTAATACTATCAATATTTTTCATACATCTCTGATATAGAAGGTCACAGTGTGGCATGGTACCACAGTCAAAATTATTTGGCAGGGTACCACACTTAAATCCCCTTGTTTACAATGGTATCATCTCCAGTCACATGATGGTATGGGGTTAGTAACACACCCTGCCTCAAATAATTTGTGTAGGTACCACACCTTAGATATAACATCTGGTATTTGTACCACACCATTATCCTGCCACCGGGTTCTATTGTTTATGCTTATTACAAAGCATTAGGGAGTTACATGGTTTAATAGCTTCATTATGTTGCGACTGGGGATTGAACCAGTAACCACCACTGCATTGGACTAATGGTGGGCTTCTAGGGAATAATAAGCACAAGGAAGAGTCCTTACCTTCATACTCTCTCTCTCTCTCTCTCTCTCTCTCTCTCTCTCTCTCTCTCCACCCCCCTTTTATCTCTCTCTCCCTCCCTCCTTCTCTCTCTCTCTCCCCACTCTGTTCCCCCCCTCTCCCCCCCTCACTCTCTCTCTCTCTTTCTCTCTCTCCCCCTCATCTCTCCCTCCCTCCCTCCCTCCACTCTCTTTCCCCCCCTCTCCCCCCTCACTCTCTTGTGTCTATGAAATGACAATTACACCTAGGATGAACGTGTTGGTAATACATTTACAGGAGCATGTTTTGTGTTTTGTGCTATATTTTGTGTTCAGCAAAAGACACAGGCATGGATCACTGCTTATTACAGGGCTCCAACAGTTACTGCTTTTTCATTTGTTTCTTGTTTATTTGCAACCTGTTACTGTTCATGCAAGCGAAGATTGTCTTATATATGTCACTTTGACCTTACACTCTGAATGAGTGAAATTTAATTAGAATTAATTTATTCAGATGCATAATTTCTGATATTTTTCAAATGTATATTTAATTGTCACATTATTATTATACATGATAAATTAACATGATTGTAAAAATATCAATATATATATATATATATATATATATATTATTTCAGAGATGAAGTATGCCTTTGCTTTATGTGTGGATGAAAAATTTATTCATGATCAACTGATTTATTGAATAATTAATGTTTGCTAAACTGATTTATGATATCCATCATAATTAATAGGGTATTTTTAGCTCGACTATTCGAAGAATATGAAAGCTATTGTAGTCACCCTTCATCGGCGTTGGCGTTGCAGCTTTTGATTAAAGTTTTGCGTGCAAGGTACTTTCATGCTTATATCTCAGTATCCAGGCATGCAATTGATTTGAAACATCTTTAATATGTTTAGGAGTATCATTCTATCAAGGTAGATAACTCTTGATGGAATATATAACAAGTTATGGCCCCTTTTTAACTTGGAAATTTTGGTTAAAGTTTTGAATGCAAGGTACTTTCAAGCTTATATCTCAGAGTCATTTGAAACATCTTAAATATATTTGAAATTTTGGTTAAAGTTTTGCATGCAAGGAATTTCAAGCTTATTTTTCAGTAACCAGGCATAGGTTTGATTTAAAACTTCCTAAATATGTTCAATGGTATCATACTTTTGTGGCAGACAGTTTTTGACTGAATATAATGCAGATTAGGGCCACTTTTCGACTTAGACTTTTTGATTTAGCATACATTATAAATGTAGAAAATAAATATAAAAATTCTATTTCTTAAACACTCTATTCAAGCAAAACAACAATCAGGTAGCATTAATAAGCCTTTGATGAGTCAAGAAAAAAGCTATATTTAATAAAACACTAATAAATGAAATTACAAAATATCACCACCCACAGGTCAAGTCCTACAAATCTTCAGAAAAGTAATGTTTATGTAGATTTTCTCTGATTTGTTTCTTTAACAGCCATCCAGGTAGTTACACATTTGAAAAGTAATTTGGTTTTCTTGTATAAATTCCACTTACTTACTGCCTTGGAAACCTGAACTCCTGGTTACCTCATAATTATGATATGCCTAGTACATCGGCATAAGCTGTGTTTCTGTTTAACAAAGTTCACTGCTCTAATGCAGTAATTGAATTTTATTGGATTCTGCACATTAGACATTCAAAATCTTTGCAGATTTTGTGACTGTTTAGGTTAAATATCTAATGCAGCCTTGTCCAAACACTCCTTTGAAACAAGAAAATATTGCACTGCACTTTTCTCTGTATTAATCTTTCTGCTTAACAAAGTTATTTCATGACTGGATAAAAGAAAAGTTAAAGCGTATTTGGAGGTAATGATGGATTAGTACCTTTTCAAGACAAAAGCATATTAAATGTCAGGTGAAATCCCATGTATTACTTGAATTAGCTGTTGTAAGGAAGCATTATGGTCAAAAGAAACATCATAAGGCAATGCCTGCTCCCTCTGGTTAGTTTGAAGGTGAATGATTATCTTATCTTTTGTTTCTTGTATTTTGAGGGCTGACCAAGAATCTGTTCCATCTCCTTGTATTTCTATATGCGAGGAGAATAGTTTTGCGGTCAGCCCTGGATATATGTTTGGAATTCATGTGTATTTATAATGAAGAGATTCTTTTGAGTGAGAAAAGTAAGACAGTTCCTGATATTTTAGGGGTAACTTTGATAATGATGTTTCAACTGATTCATATGAAGGTTATGGTAAGGTTGCCAACTATCAACTACTGGTGATCTCCAGGCATTGATTGGAAGGTAGAAGAATGGGGAAACATCTCAAACTGAGATTTTCCTCAACTCAAAAAGACTCACACACTGTAGATGTAAAAGACTGTACAAACATGCTAATACTAGCAAGTACACAGTATTTCTTTTCAAAATAAATAAATATATTTATAAAGTTTTTAATAAATTATATCATCAAGTCCTCACAATATATTTTTGTTGGATTTCTTTCTTCTGTTTTTCTAAATTTGGGTGGGGGGATATTTCAGACACCAAGGAACAGACTGTCCCTTATAAAACATTACATTTATGGCATTGTCTGAACACATCAATCAGATGACACAGACTTAATGGGACATTTAAAATGTTTCAAGTCTCCTTTCAACTATTGAAAACAATTTTTATGAGTTGCCAAATATTTGACTATCAGCTGCCATCATTATCTGTCTATGCTAATTCAGATACATTTGAACTACAGACAACTAGTTGAATGGGAATACTTATCCTGTACCATTCCTATATACCATTTAGCTCCATGTTATTCCATAGAAAAGCCTGAGATCAGACAAACATATTGGAAATATTTTCAATCTGTACAGGTTTTACATTGTTACCTTAATTCTAAACTTCAAGGCTCTTGTAGAGATCCCAAGCTCATGGCTGATATGGTTTAACACGCTGCATAGGGTCATTATCTTAAAAGGTCTGTTTCTGGAAGGGTTAAAGTTATAACTAAAATTACCATCTGTTGTTTGCAACCCAACCTTGTGTTTTTCTGTCTTACCTACACGTGGGTTTATGTACTCTAGGACTGGTTGGCCACATGTCTACAGGGTGATACTGCAGTGTGGCAGAACTGTATCTGTCTCAAGTAGACAGTCTCAAAATGACTGAAATACTGTTGGCCGGATAAACCCAATAAACATACAAACATACCCCGGAGTTATTTTACCATAAAGTTTTTTTTTTTTAAAAATGAGCAATTTTTGAGATTTTTAACAAGAGAAGCTGCTCAGTTGTTAACATTCCTTTGTATTTAGGCATTAATGCATTAGCAAAATTCCAAGAGAGTGAATTCCTGGCAGTAAGTTAGTGCACTGGTCACACTCTTAATGAGGGAGAACATCTTTGCAGTGGTTGCCAAGGAGATATGTAAGCTGTTGTTAAGGAGATTGAATACTTATTACATGGAAACTGTTTGGTCACAGAGGACATGCTAATTTTACATAAGTGAATAATATGGTGCAATTCTTTCATCTTGAATATTTATGGTTTAATATACATGTAGTATTTGAGTCTTAATCACCTGCAGTTTATGTTTATTGGACATTTTTCAGAAATTTATTTAAGATAAGATTAGGTAATAGGTGAAAAATCACTAACTGGCAATGAATACAGTGTGTATGCTAGAAAGTGATAAGTAAAAAAAAATGGCATATAAAAATGTCCTACCGTATCTCCACTTATTACAATGTGTTACAATGGGTAAAAAGAAAAGTCAATGTATGAATTTTCAATGAACACAGTATGTTTATTGCTATTTCAGTAGCTTATAATTTATGATTGTACACTTTTTTTTGGCACACCTGAGCACAACGTGCTCAAAGTGAGCTATTAATGTGACCGATGAATATCCATCGTTTGGTGTCTGTCGTCAACATTTAACTTAAACGACATCTCCTCCAAAACTACTGGGCCAGTTTTTATAAAACTTTACAGGAATGTTCCTTGGGTGGTCCTCTTCCAAAGTTGTTCAAAGAATTGAATTCCATGCCAAAAATCTGGTTGTCATGGCAAATAAAAGGGGAAAAAATGTGAACAGTTTTAAAATCTACACCTCCAAAAGTACTGGCTGGATTTTAAAGTTATCTAGCACAGATATTCCTTGGGTCATTCTCTACCAAGATTGTTCAAATTATTTTGATCAGTTGTAAAACATGTCCCCAGGGGGCAAAGCCCATTTTCCTTATATGCATATTAGTTCAATACATATTTTATTCAAGAATGAATAGGATTGAACAACAGGCTAATAGCCTATGTGAGTCCTCTCCTTAATATATATGCATATAGTACAAATTAGAAAAATCTTCTTGTCTAAAAGTACTGGCTTGATTTTTAAGTTATTTGGCACAGATGTTCCATGTGCCACTCTCTACCAAGATTGTTCATATTATTTGGATTGGTCAAAACATGGCAACCAGAGTGTGAAGCCCATTTTATGTATAATAGTACAAATTTGAAAATTCTTCTTGTCCAAAAGTACTCATTGGATTTTATCATGGCTGGTAGGGGGCAGAGCACATTTTCCATAATATCATAAGATAGTTACTGTTTCTTTTCCACCCACTTACTCCTAGTTATCAGGTGAGTGATCCCAGGGCCATCATGGCCCTCTTGTTAAGAATTTTTATCTTTTTTTTCAAAGATATCAATACTGAATATAAGATCAAGTTGCTCATACTTAGACTTTTCAAGTTCAGTTACATAAAATTGGAACAAAAGCTATGAATTTCAGAATTTGGCATTGCATATTTAGTTTGATGTTGTCGTTTCTTAAATTCCATATGGATATTAGTATCATCAACACTGACAGTACAGCCCATACCTGTCTACTGACTGGCCAGGTTAATTAGTGGCATCAGACTGCTTCTAGTCTGTTTTCCTGACAGTTGTTACCAAAACAATGCCATTTGTATGTGTTCATTACTAGAACAGTCTGTCCAAAGAATTATTGGTTCCCTGTTCTTTTTTTTTTATTGTATGAGTAATATTGTTTCCCTGTCTGGAAGGTATTATCAGGAAGCCAGGCTAAGTTTCTGATTCCCAATGTTCTTTGGGTGTTCAACCACGATACTGGTACCAGGCTTTCTAGTGGTTATTTACATGCAATGAATACGATGATAACCAGAATGTTTAGTTTGTTTTGATTGCCAACATTGATATCAACACTGATTTATAGGAAATTTCTTGAAGCATTCTGGTATCACTCCCTGATAATCAGGCATTATTCATTTTCATCTTCATAGAAAATCCTGATTTTTTTGTCTGTTAATGTTTGAGCATATAGTTTTCCCCTAGCATTGCTGAAAGCTCTGTGATTCAATTGATAACATAAGGTGTTATCTAAATTTTATGTAAATTTGTTTTCATGAAGAAATATTTACTCTAAACTTTCGATTTTGATGTGATAAAACTAATTGAGAAGCAAAATAAAACAGGTTAACATTCATCAGTAACCTGTATTTGTGCCTTCATTCATAGGTTATCAAAACATATTTCAGATACAATCACATTTTTTCTTCAAGGCATATCAAAATTTAACCTTTTCCCTCATAGAGGAAACCATGAAAAGACCTATGCGAAAAACATAAAACCAGATCAGCCTGCGAGTAACTCGCAGGCTGATCAGGTTTTATGCTGTTCGCTGCTCCTCAGTGGTCTGGAAATGAGGATTTTGTAATTAAATTTGGTAAGGTTTCTGCAGATCAGGCTTTATGTGGTACCTATTGAGGGCGTCAAAATGAGTCTATGTGAGGGAAAGGGTTAATTAAGACAGTCACTGGAGTACCGGTAATAAGGTTTATGAAATTTAATTGATCATTAATAAATTTGTAACTTAAGTTCATCAATACTAAGGTTTTTAAAGTAATGTGCGTCCCTTTTCAAGAACTTTTTTATTGGTATTGAAGAAAGACTTTTTGTTTTTAGCCCATTTTGTTAAGTGTTTTTATCATTTTTTTTTTGTGTTGGAGTTGGATAGGTGGGGGAGTGGGTTGCTAGACTAAATAAGCAATTTATATTTTCATTGGTCCAGCTTTAATCTTTAAAGCAACTGATAGACTTAGCCTTCCTTCTTGATATACATGGTATCAATCATCACATGTAAGAGGGCTGTTGGCCACTTCAGACAGAATCAGATAAATGGTCAGTAAGGACCTGATAAGCCCTGAGCCTGGCTTGATGGGAGACATCAGATTGATGGACCTAACTTGTTAGCCTACATCTGATAAGATTCACCCGGCAGACTGCATCCCACCACTATTTACATGTCAGCTTCTACCTTTTTGTTTTGTGAAAATATACAAAACCTGTGAAGCAGTCTACACTTTAGCACTGGCATACTTCTGATTTTCTGGAAGCAAAATACTGTTTTACGGATTTAAGTGCTTATCAGTGAATTTATAGTTTTTGATGTAACAAATATGTTCTGAATTGATAAGATGCATTAAGGATAAACATAAAACAGTGAAAATAAATAAAAAGTTCTTGACATTTGCAGTGAAGAAATATCATAAGACAGGGTTATATATAGATTTCCTTAGCAGAATTTGCTACCTGCTAGCACAAACTGGTGGGAGTATATTTCCAGAACTGATCAGAAGTTAGTGTACCACCCCAGTGGCATTACCTTGTGTTCTAAGGATACCTTCCCTCTGTGATAAGCATTTCATTGATAAGATTTAAATCTTTTAATTGATTTGCTTGTGAATTGATCAGTTCATTAATTAATACAGAGATGTCGGCTGCTGCGAAATTTGGATTAAAATCTGTCAAAAAGACTAATCCTTCTCCTCTTTCTAAACCTAAACAGGAGGCAGAGACGAAGCCCGCTGAACCTGTTGCAGAGCCTGGTAAGTTGAACTTTGATCTTCATTATTGATATTGAGTCATATTGGAATATTGAATTTGCATATGCAAATTATGCACATGTAATATTGCATAGTAAGGATTGGATGCAGAACTATTGTAACTGCTTCAGGAGATTGGTTTTGCACCATTCTTCTGTATTAATATTGAGTCATATTTAGATATTAAAATTTGCATATGCAAATCATGCACCTGTGATATTGCATACTATAGGCTTGGCGCAAAACAATTGAAATTGCTTTAAAATAATACCCTCAATATGCAGTTATAGCCACTTTCTAGCAAGTATGATAAACCGCTAGAGTTACGGCCCTTTGTCATAACATTTAGTTAGGTGTTTTTCTGGTGAAAATCATTGAATTAATGATATTCATACTAGCAATTTGAAAAATGCAAATACAGGTATGTAACAGTTGTAGAATCTCTCCAGTTGTCAATGTTTACATGTACAAGTATTTAACAGATCACACTCCGTACTTGGTTTATCCCTAATTACATCATGAATATTCATTTACAAATTTATAACTTGATTAATATCAATTTACAGGAAATTTAAATTGTACATGAAACAAAGGACTTTTCTTTGCTGTGAAGGCTGTGTAGAATCTGAGTGACATTATTGTATGTCGGCAAACAAATGCTTTCCAAATGCATTGATATGAATCCATTTTCTTGGAATTCAAATCCTGATAGTCTTTCCAAATTACAGTATATCGCCTAATTTGGTGAAAAGATTTTCAAACAGTGGATTTTGTTATTGAAAACAACAGTGTTTGGAATTGGTTACAGCTGGTGGTAGATTTTTCAAAATGGTTTTTCTCCTTTTTCAATTTCGTGTAGACATTTCAGATACTTTATGAAATGTATTTTTGTCTGGATAATCTTTTGTCCTTTTGACTTTTTATGTTGAATTGTTGAGTTAAGGTTATCTTTTTTTTTTAAATTATTTAAAACAATTTCAAGAAATTTTCAAGAAGATAAATGAACCATACTTTAAAACCTTGTATTATGGCTGTTTTAGAGATTACTATTAAGAACATAATGGCTTCAATCCACAGTCTTTATGCACTCTAAAACTGGACCATGTTGTTCTCATATAGGTCATCATGCAGACAGTCTTAAAATGGTTTTGGCCAATACTTAGAAATTTAAGGAATAGCGATTTGCAGAATATCACTTGACCATATATTGTCTTCATATAGTTCATTGTAGACAAGTTTATTTCCGTATCAATATATCAAACGGTTTTGGCAGAGATCCTAATACTTAAGGAGTAACCATTCACAGAATGTTTTGCTAGAGTAGTGCTTAGGTTACAGCTATAAAATGAAATAAGGATGTCCAAACAGGATGTTTAGGACATGACCAAACAGGATATTGGAAGAGTGAATGCTGCTCTTATCATACACTGTTACCTGGACAGATTTATATATCTCATCATGAGTACATTGCAGCTTGTGAGAATGTCGTGGAATTCCTTCTCCATGGTGAATATGTATGTCAATACCAGAGTTTCTCTCACACCATGTGTTTTTCAAATAAAATGTAATTTAGGACCAATATCTATGTATATCTTTATGGATAGTACCTGATTTAATGAAAAAAGTGGCTTTGTCAGGCATGGAATTCATGTAGAATCTGAGTTCTACACTGGAAATCTTAATTTATGGACTTTAGTTGTAACACTATATATTAAGGGTTGACTGTGGGACTGCTCTGAGTGCATATAGAGATTAAAGGAGATGGAACTGTTTCACAGTCGGATATCGATATTGTTATACCCTTTTTCTAATGCTGACACAAAAGACATACCTTAAAAATGATGTATGAGGAAAGCGGGGAGAAAAAAAAAGTATTTGAAACACTCATTAGAGATCAGAGCCACTAGTAATTACCTGTAGAAAGGTGAAGTCTGTCTTTCACGCTTGAAGTTTCTTGGCAAGGAAATGTATACTTAAAGCTGCTTCTGCCTACAGACATTTAGCAAATTTCAAGATATTCATTGCAAAATAACAGTACATTACATACTTTTCAGTACTGTGATCATTTTAGTAAAATGTAAAGGAATAAAAAATGGTTTAGGTACATCACATGTTGTTTTTTTGTGAGGTCCTGAAATATCAGTCTCTAATGTTGGGTCCTTGTTATTTATGTTTGTTTGTAATATTGGGCCCTTGCCATCTTTGGTCCAAATATCTTATTTCCTTATATTGGGTCCATACCATCTTTCAGGTCCCAATATATAATTGTTAATTTCTAATATTTGATCATTGCCATCCTTGATCCTAATATGCTTGTTCCTTATAATTGTTTGGCCTTTGTTATCTTTGGTCCCAATATGTTAGTTCCTTTCTTTGGCCCCAATATGTTGGCCCTTGTTGTCTAAGGTCTTTGCTACCTCTAGCTTCCAATGTGTAATGTTGGTCCTTGCAGCCTTTGCTCCAAATGTGCTGGTCTTTAATGGTTGTCTCTTGGCATGCGTGCCGCTGATATTGGTGCCATGTTGTCATGGGTCTTATCATGTTGTTCCCTTAACATGTTGAGTCCTTTCTTTGTCCCAGATATGTTGGTCCCTAATGCTGGGTCCTAAATGCTTTCTTTCATCCCAACATGTGTCCCTCATGTTTGATACTAGTTCTCATATTGTTTACATAACCTGTTGCCAAGGACTGATGAGCCTGTGGAAGGCTTTATCTAGAAACCATATCAAGGCTGCTGTTCCTATCAGGTAACTGAAATTGACACCCTCCCTATCCACCTTACCTGCGTGCTCTATAGAAGGTAGATCTGTCAGACAATATCAGGAAGGAATACAGATGAAAGTTTGGCACTCTTACTCAGGCTCACTGTATCTTCCTGGTTTTGATACTGTTCCTTATACAAAGTGAGAGACCTGTACTTCAGGTATAAAGGGTTTAGTACAAGTTATTTTAAAAACTGCAACATGTTGGAATAATTAGGAACCAGTAGCAGCCGGTTGTTGAAATCGGTTTTCGGTAGTTAACTTGGTAATGCAGAAGGTGGGAGTATTTTCAGAAGGCTTACCTGTTTGTTCAAAGCTGGAACAAACCAGTTATAATAATAATCTTTGGAGGAGAACAGGGAACAAGCTTTCATCAAATGTTTGTCTTCTGTTCTTGATACATAATTGATAGTTCTGTAGACTATTGACATAGTAACAGCCTTAAACACATTTTCAGTCTGATCAAGTTTTACATGGTCACCTTGTGATTGGGCCAAAAGTCCTACATTCTTGATAACCACTGAGTTATTCTTAAATAGGAACCTGTTCTACCATTCCTGGGAAAAAGTACTAAAGTAGTTACTTTCTTAGCAAGGATGCTGTGGCCCAGTAGTAATGTACATGGCTGTGGATCCAAATGTTGTAAGTTTGAACCCCCATTGAGGGCAGAGATGTTTGTGGGTCTTCCAGGGTGCAAAGTACTGGTCCCCAACACAGGAACCATCAAGAATGATTTCTATCATTTCTAATAACATGTTTCCCAACATTCTTAAAAACATACAAGTTTAAACAAAATTAACAAACATTGATAGTCAGTTGCTGATAGCTATTTATGTCAGCTTACATTAAAATATCACACAAGTATGATGGAATGTGTTTTTTATATTTAAAATTTGACTAAAACTAAGAAGGGTTTGCAGGATTGCATCGTCAAAATCCCACGGTATATTTTCTGTTATCACTTTTGTATACTTTGTGGGATTTTCAGCTGGCAAAACTTCGTTTTCATGAATATAAATCAGCTACTTTCGAACCAATGAAATCACCCAAAGTATTTTGATTACTCTTCTAAGCAAACGCAATGCTAAGGCAAGGAGTGTGACATCACCTCTACATGGTAGAACAAAACTAACTTTCAAAATCTGCCCCATTTCATTGGTCGAATGATCCCTGCTGTTGCCGTGCTGTCTCTGCCACGGATCCAATGGAATGCCTAATTAATAATTCATGAGTGAGAAGTTTTGCTAATCAGTATAATGCTCTTAACCCTTTATCTCATGAATTATTATAGTTCATGTACAAAATAATGACTTGATGAACATTGCTATATATTACTAAATTTTAAATGGAATATGACAAAATCATTATGAATTTATCTTGGCAATACAGACTCTGCAGAATCTGAGGGACAATATTGTATGGGCCAACAGTGGAGACCCTTGTCAGATAGCTCCTGGAAGGAAGTGCCTCATCCGGGTATGCTCTGTTTGCACAGGCATTAAAATATGTCTAAATGAGGTAAAGGGGTTAATAAAAAAGAATTATGACCATGCATATCTCTCAGCAAATAAGCTGGATACATGGGAATTATTACAAGATAGCAGTAATTGTAAACCTATCTCTGAATTAGTTTTCAGTCAGTATTTGAAGTATTTTATCAAGGTCTCTGTTGTTGGTCTCCTCTGTACCCAGAACCTTGTTATCAGTGTGCTAGTCATCTGTAATTGTTATCGTAGTATTTCTGAAATAGAATTTTTCTATTGCTAGGTGACCAGAATTTCAAAACTGAAATATGGTGTCAAGCACAATGACTGTCATATTCATTAACGCTGAGTTTGACTTTGAGTCAGCCGATAGATAGTAGCCTTGGGTCCATGCATACGCAGAGAGAGACAAACAAATTCAAGCAGTTTAATGGGTACCAAAAATAAAAACCTCAAAAGCCGCATACACACACAACTGAGAGAGAGAGAGAGAGTAGGATAAGGAATCTTACGGGCAATATGAGAGAGAGTAAAAATTACAGGGAATAAAGAGAGAGGAGAAATTTACAGGGAGTGTGTGAGAGGAAGACAGAAAGAATCAGTGAGTAAAACCAATAGAATAATAATATTTCTGAAGGCTACTGCCATAGTTTTACACAAGCCCAAGGAAGGGAAAATAGAAAAATATCATCAGTAATGAAATCACTAGTGTAATGAAAATGGAGGAGAATTGTGATGATAAAGTCATTGACCAGCTGTATAAAGATGAGGGATTAACAAGTGGGTAAATGATGTCCTGGATTCAGGTCAAGTTTTGTATGCCTAGCATTCAGTCGGAGATGGATTACCTGTATATTTTAGTATAGGTGTGAAATTTTAAACAGAAAATTGATCAATATTATAAATTCAGTGATATACATTGTGAGACTTAAACGTCAGTTAATCGATAGGATCATATAGATATGTTAAGCTGTGAAGAGAAACTGCTTTATACCTGATAGAGTATCTGTGTGACATTACCCTCATCAATGGTTCATCACTCGGTAGACGTGAACATGTGGCAAGTCAGTGGTCTTGTGTTTTTTGAGCTGACCTTGGTTTTGCAGTCTCAGAGATTTTGAGAGATTTACTTTCATTGTTTGCCTAAAATCTCATTGAAATTTGCTAAATGAGAGGAAAGAGGAAGAGCACTGTAGAATTAGGATTTGATTAGTTAACATTATGTAGAAATATAAGGATCAGGGGCCCGTTTCACAAAAAAAAAAATCTATGTAAGTGTAAATCCAAAGATGTAAACTAGTATTTTACATTTGAGTTTTACTTCACAAAAAGTATTGTGTTAGTATAATGCAATGAAATGGGCCAACTGTCTTCAAGTTTAACTCAGAAAATAAGACATTGTTAGACACTTTGTAGAACAACATACTTATGACTAAGATCAGATTTGTTCGTTTAGTGAAAGGGACCCCTTGCTTTTCACCACTTTCTAATCATTTAATGTGATGCTAATCAGCCTCCAAATGAATATGCATATCAGTTCAACCATTGAAAAGATGTACAAAGCTCTGACAAAGAAATGCATGTGAACCTGGCTTTCAGTAGTTAATCATGCTCAACATTTTTGGCCTGTGGCCTGATACCACACCCAGTCACATTATCCTGACACAGGCCCCACCAGTTCTGGAACTACCCTTATATGCTTAGTGCCAAGCATGGGAGCTACACCAGTACCATTTTTTTACGACTTATATGTCGCAGCATTGGATCAAATCCACAACCTCCCAATCTAGGGACAGACGCTCTAACCATTTGGCCACTGGGACCAGTTTACTATACGTGTACCTGTAATTAGGTGGACATGGCCATATGACTGAAGTACTGAGGAGATGATGGTTAACTCCATGACAAAAACTTGTTACAAAACATACAGCACGAGGACGCAACGACCATATTAGGGTGGATGAGGTCAGACATGGTATATTGAGACACATGAAGTTGGCACATCCCATGTGATTGATTATCTGATAAATACCTGGCTAGAGGGAGGGCTTATTATACCCCGCCTCATACACTGGACAGTGTCCAAATATGGGCATATTGTTTGTTCATATGGCAGATATGAGGGTGATAACATGGCAGAATGATACATTGATATTGAGGATATTGATAAAAGAAACACTGTGTAAAATTGTACATTAATGGCTAATCACATGCTAAATTTAAGTAAGAAATTGTATGAAATGAAATATATGCATTAGGTGTGTGCAGTAGACGAGCATGACTGTTTGCACACATGCATTAAGACAGGTACATGCTTCGATACATATTAATATGTATATTACAAGGTATAAAACAGTGTAATGATGTACGGACAGGTTTATTCAATTATCTGTAATGAAGAGAGTGGTTAAAAATAAAGTAGAAACCCATGTATGCTTAGAAAATAATCTTTTTTGAATTTCAAAAAAAAAAAAAAAATCTGCAAATTGAGTAAATTATGTACCAGTATGCTTGTCTGTTTATCAGAGTCTTTCACTGGAGATAATTTCTCATGTCAATTAGAGTAACAAGGGAAGGTATGGCGTAAAAATCAATACTACAATATATAATGGATCACACAGGTACAAATAATTGTACATACAGGTATTTGTATGCTGGGAAAGGGGAAAGCCTAGATTACCCACAACAAAAGGGTGGTTCAAAAATGCTGTTCCTCTGCAAGGGAATCGATGAATTGTTTTAACTTCCTGAGCACGAGATAATCATACCTGTGTTTTTCCAATACGACAGCGTGTGTTTGTGCTTGACCGTTCAGGGAGAGAAGTTGTGTGACACACCGTTATAAATAACATGTGACACAAATTCAGTGTGCTTAACTGAGACACTCGTGCATTCATATCAGCTGGGATTTGAATGAAACTTGCCTTTGAATAAGATCTGGAATTAAACCTTTTTTTCCTGTGACGAATCCGTCTTAAAAAAAAAGCAATTGAATAGGAATATAAACTATGGAGTGTTTTTAAATGCATGATATCTCGCTGTGTGAAATTCTTGTATCACTTCATGGTTGGTACGCTGGGCAAGTGTTAAAAGTTTGATAGGAGGTTTTCGACAAATATTGGATGGAAGTTAAGCAAATACTTGCTACCTGAAATACAGCTGAGATTTGTTTTAACATTTGAGATAGAAACTCGCTCAAGATAAGATGTACAAGTGTGTGTATGTTACGGACAGTGTTGTTACATTTTTGTGAGGATACTCAGTGTGATTTTATGCTAAGTTTGCTTGATAAGCTGTCACCAGCAGGGATAAGGGAAGTTATTGAATTAAGATTAGTGGATAAAGGTGAAGCGTATAATGAGTCTGATTAGATTAGTTTGCTCAGTAAGCACTGCTTTTCTGATGTTTAAATTATTGTCAAATTTGTAAATATAAAAACAGGTTCTTGTTAGTTGGTTTTGCTGACAGGTTCTTGTTAGTTGGTTTTGCTGAGTAAGATTGTATTTTGAATTGAATCAGGATTAAATATTTTCATCTAGGGAGTCAGTAGCCAATAAATCGCTTGATAGAATAATATTTGTTCAAGTTGAAAATCAAGTTTTACTCATAGACTCAGAAACCTTATCAGCAAAAACAAATCACATCAAAATCCCTTGCTCAGCATTTTCGAGGTAGACGCTTTTTTCAGAGAATGGGGGAAAAAATTTGTGGACTAAGATAGTTGAATGACAAATGGATACTTTTAAATAGGTAAATTGTTTTTAGAAGGACATAGGTTGTGGATTAGGATACCCAAGTAAAGAAAGGATTCTCTGAGATTTGAGAGGGTAGGAAAAGAATAATTGGGTGATCAGGGATAAATTCGAAGGAAGTATTTTTGGGATAGTTTGTAAGATGGCTGCGGAGACGGAGTGGGAGTGGAAGCCCGTGGGCGGGAACTACGTGAAGAATCTGAGGAGCAGCTGGCAAGTGGACTCTGGTGGTAGCATGTCAGGTACCCACATAGGATGCTTTTGATTTTCTTACATTAGCAAGGGTCTTGAAATATTTCTTTTTTTTAATCATAATATGTCAATTACTGCAAACTGCAAAATTTGTGATGGTAGATTTAAGCCATTTATTAGTACCAATTAGTTTTTGATCTATGCGCAATCTAATTAATAATACTATCTCTGAAAGTGCAATGTCCAGGAGTAGTGTACGTTGACTCTAATTATGAAGGTTGTTTAATCATGCTTTACAACAAAATTCTTTGATGACACTTAGTACTGGTCCAACCCAGGAAATGCTGAGAGGGACTTGATATAAGTTTTAGAAAATTTGTATCTAAATCAATATAGATATCTACCTTCACAATGTCTTCAAGCAGGAGTATAACGCCTAAATTAATCTTTACAATTTAAAACACTAAGAGCAAAGCATTGTTCAGTTAAATGACAAATCATATTAATCATGGTTTTTAACCATAAAACTAATTACTGATATCATTTTATCAGCCATCAGGCAAGAACTCATCAGGATAGAGACCGCACAATCTATCATGTCACTGAATATAAGGAAGTGTGAGGGATATATATATATATATTGCCTTGTGCATTTCCAAATACATGTTCTTATTTATACCACAAGAGCTTTGCAAACACTATATTATCTGTTCGCTGCACTTTGAATATAGCCAAACATTTTATCTACCTTAACACACTTTGTTGGAAATCAATAAGTGTTCAGAAATATGGCCGGATTTCTTTGTGGCCCAGTAACATGAAGACTTGTCATACGCAATTGTCAGCATTAACCATCTGTTGGAGATAGTGCCAACTAATTCTTTCTTTGCTTGTTTTCTTTTATTGTAATGATTAGCAATCAATTTCTGATTATTATGGCCATATTTTAGACCTTACTGTCAATGATTTCCTATGTGTGGGTCCTATATTTTTGCTGAAGAGACAGCATCGGAAGAGACAGTAATTTACCCTGTTGTGTTACTTTATATAGTGGGGGCATCCATGATGGAGTGGTCATAGTTGCCGATTCACTATTACTTAAAGCCCTTCATGGCTGTGTTTCCAGTCCAAGTCGGTCTCTGAAAATATTCAAGGGAAGAAGCCTTCCTGGTAGCTATAATGATCGGTTGCCTTCTTTAAGGCTATATCTGAGAGATCTGAGCAGGACTTGAACTTACAGGGTGATGGGCCAATGGATAGCAAGTCAGGGACTTTAACAACTCAGCCATGGAGGTGCCCTATGGGAAGCAGCTGTTACTTTCTTGTTTATAAAAAGAATGATCAGTAGCGGATGTTTCCTCACATCTATTGTACAGGTATATTATCTGCTATACCTACATAATTATAATAATAGATTATGCAGTGTTTTGGGTTGGTTGATGAAATACTGCAGGTATTGTTATAACTGCAGGCATATCAGTTTGTGTTTTCCTTCAGTGTGACTACTTCAACCTTACTTTGGGTCTTCTTCGGTCCAGATGGCAAAAGTAAGGGTCTACCTTTAGAATGGGAGGTTGCCAGTATGACACCCTGCCAGTACATCAGATAATAGTTGTTAAAAAATGGTACAGGTATAGTTACTGGTAATTGAGGGACGGGATATAACGGTAGTTCCAGGCCTTGTTGGTAATTGAGGGACGGGATATAACTGTAGTTCCAGGCCTGGTTGGTCGTGGTGTCAAGATAATATGATTGGGTGTGGTATCATGCAACTTGTCTGCAGCATTATTACGTATTGAGGCAGCATTTATATTTGTCTCAAGTTGACAAAAGTACTTAAATGACAGGAATAGTTTTGGTGGAAAGTTCAATTAACCCAAGAAAACAAATTGGGAAGATCCTAAAAAAGAAAAGCTCATCCCCACAACAACCCCTTAGTTTGAAGGTTTTAGGTTAGCAAGGTGGATTACCAGCACTATATCGGCCCAGCCCCCAGGGGACATTTCATTATTGATCTGTGTGTGCAGTATCTCCACACCTGAGGCAAACATACTCCAGTCTCCAGGACCAGGACTCTTCTTTAATGGAAACAATCTTAGGGGTCCGCGTCCACAAAGATTTCAACCCTCCAGTCTGAAGAGGTTTAAAATACTTGTCAAGAGGCAATCTTCTCCCAAACTGACTCTCCTAGGAACACAAGAGCAGTCTTCTTGTTTTAATTAAGCTTTATAAATTGGTCTGTCTATTTTGGTATTCACAGATTAATGTACTAAATAGAGGATCTTTTGTAGATGCTTTTCCTTCAAAAGAAATAATGTATCATCACAGATTTCGGTATGAACTTTTGTCTTTTTGAATGGTTTGTAAAAGTTAAGGTATGAATAAGTGTAATATTATTGTTTAAATATGAAAGTTATAAAATGTTTGTGAAGTTTTCAAATTCTAAGAGTAATTATTTTAACGCATTTCAAGGACTTTGGTGCAAAACTATTCTATCAGATTCTTTATTCAAATGTAGTTACATAGTTTTGAACCAAACTCTTGAATTTTAGATTTGTCCCATATTTTGGGTGAAATTGGATTCAACATAAAGCCTTAAGGTGTACAAGAAGAATTCTGGTGCAGTGGATTGGCTCTATCAATCAATGCCACACTGAGTACCGCTTGACCATATGATGTATACCAAGAGACATGCTATTGACAACCTGTGATTTAGCAATAACTCGGGTATTTTTCATCTCACTGTGGCATAGAGATATTTGCAAGATCTCCTGCATTGGAGAATGGAATCACTGGTACAAACTGGTTGCTGGTCTTTTTGGCTCCGGAGGGGTGTCCATGTGGCTGAGTGGTAAAAGTTGCTGACATAGTATCACTCTCACTACTGTGGGTTCAAGTCCGGTCCTGTCATTAGGAATTTTCATGTGAGGAAGCTTACAAGCTGGCTCGTGGTAAGTCTAATGTTCTACCTGGGTGCATGTGCACTCTGTCTCATTTGTTATTAGCTAGACATCGCTGTTTGATTGATATACTGTTTCTGCAACAGTGAACTCACAACAGCAATTATCTCATTGGTTCCATCGGTACAGGTGCTTGGTTCAAGTTCTGAAGTAACTATGTAATTTCTAAAAATTACTACACTAAATTTTGCACAGGCAACATCATTTTATTTCCGTTGCTTTTCAATTTTTATGGAAGAAAAGTTCTTGGGCGATGAAATTATCATAGATGTTGAAAACTTTATTTTCATCTGAGTACAAAATTAATGATAACTTATGGAGTCTGATATACTTGATATACTTGATCGAAAATGTGTAGGTGGATTTAGCTTGTTAGTAATTTGTCTTTATTCATGCGTGTTGGTTATATTAACATCCATGTTTATACGGAGAGCAATAATAAGATTTTGGTGGATAAGAAAGTTGTGCACACACACCCAAATTGCTTGCCAGTTAGTTTGTAATTGCTTATGAATTTCTCAATGTCTAGATCTGCAGTTCAATGTTTATCAGATTCAGGTAAGCCGATATCATATTTCTTTTCTTTTTTCTTTTTTTTCTTATAAAGTTTATTTATGTTGGACTATTATCATAGTTCCTCCTTTGTGTTAATTCTTGAGTTCATTGTCAATACTTTATTCACTTAAGTCCAATTTTCGTTTTTCAACTCATTGTTGATAATTTGAAGAGTGTGACATGCTTTAATATTACATTGAATAAACAGTCTGTTGTTGTTGTTTTGGAAAGGCTTCCTAACATGAAAAATCTAAGTGACTGGGCAAGGACTCAAACCTACAGTGGTCCCCCATACAGTCTGTACTTTCAGCATAAAAAGACATGTAGAATAATCAGATATTTGGTAGAATTATGTCTTTCATGTATTCCTGCTTTTTACAGACAGACAGATAAACAGACTATTTCTAGAGGATAAATAACTACACTATAATCTGCTTATATTGAACTTTCTGAGAGAGGGAAAGGAAGGATTTCCTGATAACTGCTCAAACAAGTGAACATTATAAAAACATGTTCTTCCTCTTGTCAGGTAATTTCTCAGAAATCTACGCAGCAAACACACATTGAAACTAACATATGACTGGAATGCATCCAGCTGAGAAAGATAGTGATGAAAGTATCTGTAGAAGTCATCTCTGGCATTTACCTCTCCTTCCATCATTGTCTCCCTCTATCTGTGGCCTTCATACCTGCCTGAGGGGGCGCGATAGAACTTCCCCAAACTTTGGATGACTTTGTTTTTATGGTACACGGTACATGTATAGTCCATTAAGTGAAAGTTCAGAGCTTTCAGGAAGCAATAAATATTAACAGCTTTCTTGCATGCTTATTAAGCTATAGTATTGGTAGGGAGCAGGGATCCTAAAATTTTGGAATCTCAACCGGTCGACGGCAAAATCCCCCCCCCCCCCCCCCCCCCCCCCCGAAAAAAAACATAACCGAAAAAAAAATAACATTGATATTTTCAATCAACATACCCTGAATCATTTGCAGTGTGAAAATAGATCTTTTATTATATTTCAGCATCCTGTTGGCATAATAAGGTATTTTTCTGCAATATTTACCTCTACGAAATCGAAAGTTTGTTTACCGGAAGTGCATGTATATGACGGTCTGTATATGACTCTAACGAATCAATAAATTGTAAGTTTGTTTTGCTGCTGAGAGGAAGCACCATCGCTAAGTTTCCGCTTCCTTTTATTTGTAATTTCTACTTTTTGATTGCATTTCATAATAGAAAATGCATCATGGGTTGCCCCATTCCCAGTGTTTTCGACCGGTTTGCCAGGCCGGATTTGTGTGCATATCGGGTTGCCAGTCCGACTTTGAAATGTACTTTTTACTGGGTCACCACTCCCGTTTTCTTTATCATCATGAGCCGGGTTGCCAAGCCGTCATTTGATTTTTAAAACATCGCAAGTAAATTGCGCTGAGCCATTTCAACGAAATGCAGCCTTGTCACTGATACCATCCCCTTATATACCAAATATAAAGTTGAGTAATAACACCAAACAGTTATCAGTTTTTTTTAATTCTTTTATTTTGTTCTTACAAATTACAAATTACTAAGGAGATCAAACATTTTGATTAGCCTTTCATTGTCATTAATTACCGCATTTAAAAGTCGACCGGTTACAGTTTGCAAACAAGCAATGGTCCATTATTACGGCATAGATAATTACACGGCACCGTCCAAATAACCGCTAAGTACAAACCGTCAATCCATTCATCTTAACTGCCCAATAATGACCTAGACGAGTGTCCCTGCCTGACCCCCACTGACACCTGCCCCGAGGGCACACCGGAAATTCAAGAAGTAGGTCAATTGGTGTGTAAGAGAGACTATTATGAACCGTTTGGACCGATTTTGAAAGTTTTAGACGAGGATTATGGATTTTTTTTTGACCGATTTTTTTGGTACTTTTTGAAATCTGAACCGGTCGATTGAGATCAAAATCGGTAAAAACCGGTAAAAAATCGGTTTTTAGGATCCTTGGTAGGGAGGTACTTCTCTGGACTCACCTGTTCCAAGTTATTTCAGAGTGTGTCTCAGAAATGCAGATATACCAACTTTGTTTGAAGATTATTAAGAGGCAGTTATATTTTCTATATCCAAAAGTTTAGTTCAACTCATATATTGGAGCATTGAGAACAATTTTTAAACATTCAGATCAACCCTGTACAGTTCAGTTTCTCCAGCCTTGAGAGTTTGACTAAAGTAACCCTTGAGATACTTTAACTCAACTTTAAGTTTTGGCATGAACTGCTGTCACCACTGTGACAGTGCACTAACTCAGCCTTGATCCCATTGGCCCTTTGAGTTTATTACAGTCTGATGGAGATGATGCATTCATTCTACTGGAATGTCCCTTTGGGCATAATTCCACTGCTGTCATGTTCTATTAGCAGACCTGCTATAGTACCGTAATCGTTTGAATATTAGCCGCAGTTTCATGCTAAATTTCATCAATTTAAACTGTGCATGCGGCTTATATATGGTATTACAACATAGTTTACTTTTTTCCGAACATAAATCTACCGAGAATCGGTCTTTTACAAGCGCCGCCATTTTGTGTACTATTCTGCGGATTCGTTTTAATTAAAGGTTACGGCGCATCACGTAAAATAAGGAACAATTTAATGACATATTTTACTTTTATAATTAAACGATTTATATGAAATAATAATAATTTTTTTTTATTTGAAATTTGGTGTTTTTGTGTTGTTTTTCTTGATTTTTTAGTGTAGTATTTTTAGGTAAAATGTGTGAAAAAATCCAGCCAATCACAGGCCGATATTCAATGAGGGAGGTCGAACAGGGATGGCGTCGGGTGGGATGGGGTGTCACTTTGACACTGTGTACCACAGGTTAATCAATACTAACCTGGCACTTACCTGACATATTTGAGAATGTATTGAGATGACACATTCAGCTACGATTCGCTTTATAAGCAGAATCATTTTGACCAAATTTCATTCTTGCTTTCGAGCTTGCCTAGCAAACTTCGATTGTAAAACAGATCTTTTCAGATCTTTCTTCACATTGTCAAACAGATCTTTTCAGATCTTCCTTCACATTGTCAAACAATAACTGTCTGTTATGGGCCGAACATGAGTAAGCTATTCGGCTACGTGTTATGGGTACGGGTTATGACTACTTTAAATTACGCAGCGTGTAAAAATTATGGGATACCAAAATGGCCGATCCCGACGATTTGTCCGCGGCTTTTATACTGTATTAGGCGTTTTTTAACCGATTTGGGGACAATTTTCGGGATGCGGCTTATCCACGAATGCGGCTAATATTCAAACGATGACGGTAGCTACTGATTATGTGAGATCTGTCTGATAGAAAGGTAGACTCAGGTTTTTTTGTTGTGTTTAACATCCCACCTACAATATTTCAGTCATTTGAAGACTATATCTACAAGAGATGGATAAAGTGCTGCAACGCTGCAGTATCATGCTATAGATATGTGGCATGATACCACAACCAGTCACATTATCCTGACACCAAGCCAACCAGTCCTTAAACTATCCTTATATGCTGAGCACCATTCAAGGGAGCAACATGAGTACAATTTTTTTCTGAATCCTACCTGGAATCAAACACACAACCGGTTAATTTATAAAGCAAATTAACTGTCCTGTATTAGATGTCCTCAGTACAATTAACATGTGTGTGTGCTGTCAACAACGTAATACAAATTTGATATATAAAATACACATATATATTACATCAAAAACTGGCTGTAAAACTGTCTCATCATCTCCTATTTTGATATGCACTTAAAACAATTTTGCAGTTAGCCATCAGTAACAAGCAGGATGATCTATATCTATAGCCTGGTAACAGTTGCTATCTGACACTACTAATTTCAAACTGTCTAGCGGTATCAGCTTCGAGGTTGCTTCTTTTTTAATGATGTACATTGTGGAATTGATTGTATGGAAGGCAAAAATGATTAAGAAATTGAAAAATGTATCAGTTATCAGATGAAAAATGCATGAGAGAGTGAGAGAGAGAATAAATGACTTGAAATGAATAAAGGTGTTTTCGAAACATAAGAACTGGTTTTAATAGCCAAGTAGTTGGGGCCTCTGCCCTGTTTTCAGGAGGTTGGCAGCTCAATCCCCAACTGTGGTTAAAAATGGAACTGGTCTCTCAGCAAATATTAGGGAGTTCTAGGACTGGTTGGCTGGTTGTAAGGATATTGTAACAGGGTTTGGATTCTTGTCACAAACTTTAGTCTACAGCATGATATCTCAATTAGTCAGCGCTTTATTTGCTCTGATGTAAACAAGGTCACCGAATGACTGAAATACTGTTGGTGGGACTTTAAACCCAAGCACAATAATTATTAAATTTGGAACCCAAGAAAACCATTCTGAGCTGTAATGGTGTTAATTGCTATTGGAAGATCACTCCCCAGTCAAGATCAGTATAATCATAAGTAACCTCTGTGAGGCACATTGAGGTCCTTCATGAATAATTGATAATAACATGAAGTAAACATAATATACATGGATATGATTTTGCTGATCACAGGTGAATGACAGATACTATATAATTTCTCCTCCATTAGCTTGCATTTGAAAGTTATGGGAGAACGAAAAATAATAAGCAGCAAATATACACATATATTCAGTGTTCCATATTTCTTGGATGATCTGTCTTTAAAATTTGATACAATGAAAATTCTTGTGAATTCTAGAGAAAATGACCTTTGGTTTAACTTTGGTTAAACATGGCACTATATGGAATAAACCACATGAAAAAGGAAGAAAGATAAAGACTTGTTATTTGTAAATATTTTTTTAAATGGAAGATGCCATCATATTAGCATATAGATTACAATAGTGTTAAAACTTCAAATTATCTAAGTAGGTTAGAGGAAGTGACAATTCCAAGGCAGTTATAAGCCAATGCAAAAAAGTGTTCATGGCAACCCATTCCCTTCTTTCATGTTCTTTCTGGGCTAAAAGTACTGGTCCAACCTAGGAAGCGTCATGAAAGATTAGCCTAATTATAAGTTGTAAGAACTTGTTTCCCATTGAAAACCTTAACCATAATAGGGAAGTCCTTCCACCTACAGCCTCCAAACTTTACACACATCTCTCAGGGGGGCATTGTGTTCATTCAAATGTAGTTGTTTTTTTTTGTTTTTTTTAAATATTTTTATCAACTGCAGCTGTGTCAATTGTCTACCTTTTATAGGTTCTTCATACCTAAATTTCCTCAGATAAAATCTTAAGTAAGTTTAAAGCTGGATGGTTTGAATGATTTGTGCAAGGCCTGTTTCAAATCCAGAATGGTGATTCTATGTACAAGGTGTCTTTCATCTTACAGTCATTGTCCCTGATTACAAATATGTCAATATCTAGCCCTATATATAACCGATATGCGAGAGAGAGGGAGGTGTGCTAATTGATTAATTATTAAGCTACCACAGACAACTCCTGCACTAGGTAATGTTGGCAGTGGGGACTGCATATCTGAATAATTGAAAAGATTTCTTAGGTTGTGATGATCAGTGGCCCATAGTATTCTCAAAGGACCTTGGTTTTTATGATACAAATGTATATCTAATTATAGTATACACGTACAGTCTAGGTATACTGTGATTTGAACCTACTTTCAGTTTCATTTGGATATTCTAGGAAAGAAGGAAAGAAATAATAATGTAGAAGCATATTTTTTTGCCAAATCGTGAGTCATTTAGGGTGCCATGGGCCAGTGGTAATGTTTATGACCCTGGATCTGTAGGTTGATGGTTCAAACCCCACTTGGGGAAAGAATCTCTCTTGTCCTTCCCTGGTTCAACCCAGGAATTGTCAGGAAAGGAGTTCAGTAGTGAGGTTGATCATGGGTAGAGTTTTAACATGGCTTCATGATTTGATAGCAAAAATTTGAGAAAAAGAAAAAGAACTTGGTTCTTGTACAACCATCCTGTTTGGCACAGACATCTGTGTACTGGAGTGCTTCCTCTACCTGTAATTATGTGTTGTTTGATGTTGCTACATGTCTCCTAAACAACAACATATAAATAAGGGCCTTGTGACTTTTGGAAAACTTGTTATTAGGGACAATGGTTCATTCTTTTTGTCTATAACAGTTCCCTGAAGTTAAAAGCTTTTGGAAAAGCACTCTTTGCTCTAACATTTTGTCCTTCAGTGTAAGGACAGATTGGAAAAAAATGACCTACTGCAAAGTGAACTTGACACACACAGTTGTGAAGCAGTTTCTGTAAGGTTATACTTATCAAGTGATTTATTTACTCACAGTAAAACTGCAAGTGTTTAAATGCTGTTTGATAGACTCACAAAGTGCTGACAAATAAAATGGCCAACTTGATATCGGCTAGCTCCAATATCACAAATGTAGATCAATGATAAATCTCTCTTTTATCACTTTGCTATTGACTGCACACTGTCGTGTCAAATGCCTTATATGGTTATATCAGAGTTGTAAATGGACTATATGGGACAGAGAAATGGGGTTGATAAAGGTTTGAACAGGCAGTGAAAACACCTGACCTCTCCCCTCACAGCTTGGCTTGCTGGATCTGCAGTCTCATTGACAATATGATAGGACCATGGCATGAGAGGGATAGAATAGAGAGAGAAAACATTTATTTCAACAAATAATAAATATGGTACTTGGTGTAGTTCAGGGTCAGAAAAATGTTCAGAACTTTAACGCGGGGCCTTTTACTAACAGGGGCTAATGTTCTACCAACTGAGCACTGTCCTGTGAGGAAATGTGCTGTCTGAACGGAACTTGAACCCTAGGCCTTTCACTTACAGGATAAATGCTCTATTGACTGAGCTACCCGGTCGCTTACATACAGTATTTCCCCTTTGTGAGCTTTCTGTATTGTGGCACATGATAGAGGGGAGCTCCCTTCATGAACTGTTAAAGAGAGAATGAACATTTATTTCAAGGAGATATGATTTGAATATCAGAAGTGGAAGATTAATCTGTTAGTGACAGCACCACCAGTACTTTTGAACCTTTGTTTATGATGAGCTAATGACCCCCATTTACAGAGTTAGATGCCTTGACAGTGGAGCAGTTAGATAAGTCGATGTTATAGTTGGGAAAGCATGTTGTACTTGGTATCTAAGGGTGCCATTCAGGTTCTTGTAGATGCAAGATTCTGTCTGGATCCACTCTGGTGCCAAGAGCTGGTTCTATCCTGGTTTTGTTGAAAGGGAGAATGGCTGTTGAGAACAAAGGAAAAAATCTAATCACTGGTCTGTGACGTAAAGTATAAAATGAACATGGAATTTCATTATTTTATACGAAGAACTTGGCGTAAAGATTTTGACATGTTCCCTAACACATGCCAGTTACATAATATTTGTACCTTTGCGTGTGTAAAGAGGTGTGTTACGGTGGTGGGGGATTGGAATTGGCAGACTGTGATGAGGCTTAGCTATATTTAGATGAACCACCATAATTATGTGTTATGTAGGAAACTGG
>CM037783.1:65329322-65379322 GCA_021229015.1 Solen grandis | reverse complement strand
TACAGATGCCAGTTCTAGATTTGAACCAGGCACCTGAAAACTGAGGAACCAACACATTTACCCAGTAACTGCTAGCTGGTACTCTGCTGAAAGTGACTACTTCATTCTTTCTCTACCCCTTATATCACTTGAAGATTGATAAACCTGCAAGTTGTTTGCAGGCTGGTCAATGATGAAAACTGAACACTGTAACAGTTGTTAAGAATGAGAAGAGTGAGGTGTCAGTCTGATCCAGCTTTTCAATGTCATATATACATTGTATGAGATAGTCAGGATTTAAGAGAAGTAAAATCAATTACATTTGAATGCATGAACCTTTATACTGAGGCTGCAGACCACTGTCTTCCACATGTCACACATTGACAAAAATCATACAAGCAGTATGTATCATTAAATTTGAAAATCTGAAATATTTCAAAACTTCACCATTTGCTCCAAGTTCAATGTTATAAACATGCCTACAAAATATGTGTAATACTGCCTGCACGTTTATCTTTAATTAATAATTCAATTCTGAGATTTTAAAGAGAAAGAATCAATTCAGTCCAATTTGAAATTGAGTTCAGTCAGCCATATTAAAGGCTGTAAATTAAATGTACTTATTTGCCATTTATTTGTTTTCAAACAACATATAAATAACAACACCTTGATTGTACGACTTCACATAAAACTCAACATATTTAAACATAATACCATAAATCACACAAAGAGTTTTACACCATCAAGTAAGTGGCCTATGACATTTGACAGTAATAAAGTATTACATACCAGTCAACAGGGTACATAAACACCACAATAAAGTGTCAGGCTAATTCATAAACCAATAAAATCATAAAAAAGCACCCCCTTTTTCAGTCATAAATATATTTTTTCAGAAGCTACATGTATAATGCAACTGGTGATACTCCCAAATGACTCAACACTGTTAGATATAACCTTAAACTTGATATTAATCAATTGGTCTGACTTTAAACTATTTATTAAGATCATGCATGTGTATTAATCATGACTATATACACTCATTTGCACTGTTTACACCAAACCACCATCCCAAAACTGGAACTGTAGACCAACTTAGTCACTCTGTTGTTCAATGGAAAGCAATAATAAAAGACTGGGATAGTGGCAGACCATGGGTTGCCCAGCAAACAGTAGTATTAATCATTGGGGGGGACTAGGGACTGACATTTCCAGTTAGTTATTGCTGGAGGCAAAGGTATATCTCTCAGACAGTAATGTTACCCCCCATGTCTGCAATTACAAGGGTACCTGTGGCGCCAATTAGTCAAAACTCATACCAAGTTTTTGTGATGAGTTGGAAGCTCATGATGATTTGTCTAACTGACAATTAACACTCAGAGTATCTCTCCATTGTATTTAGTCATCTTAAATAATAACAGTGACTGACTGATATTTGTGTATTTAGTAAGGCAATAGTTGTCTGGTAGTGTTGGAAACTAACACCAGAACAATGTTCAGGGATTGAATATTACTCAGGCTCCAACCAAGGACACCTGGCTGGGATACACAGGGACAGTCTCTCATCTTGATTATATGCCAAACTCACTGAGTATACTTTGTCATACTCATAGATTCCACACACAAATTCATGCATTAGCAATGCTTGCTCTCCACTTAAAAGTCTGCATGTGCATCAGTCCATTAATGCATACAAGATTGTCAATGAAAGTCACCAAGAGTAATGCAAAGTAACAGTGCCGTGTCTTCCATTTCCTGACTTTGAGCGTGAAGTATAACTAAAATTTGGCATTTTTGTCGTCAGTGTATTTTAACCCTTTCCCTCATAGAGGAAACCATGAAAAGACCTATGCGAACAGCATAAAACCAGACCAGCCTGCGAGTAACTTGCAGGCTGATCAGGTTTTATGCTGTTCGCTGCTCCTCAGTGGTCTGGTAATGAGGATTTTACAATTAAATTTGGTAAGGTTTGAGTTTGGCTTTCTGCAGATCAGGCTTTATGAGGTACCTATTGAGTCTATATGAGGGAAAGGGTTAAAGTGCAGATATATATAGCCATTAGAACAAATCAACACTATTCTTTTTAAAAAGACTTACAAGAACAGATATACCAGTTATGTATAAATCCACTGAATGAAATAAAGGGTGAAAAAAAAAGAAATCCAAACTTCAAAAGGAAAAACAACAAAATAAGAAAGCAAGAAAGAAAAGCAATTCAGTAAAGAAAATAACAGAAGAAAATCAATCAGATTTAGATAATAGAAAAGGCTTGCCCTCTCTCCAAGGCAAACTACAGAAGGGCAAACAGGTCATCAACTGACCATCTGACACTATCTGATGACCCAGTGGTCACTCCCCCACTCCCACCACAACCAACCTCTCCCTCATTTTCCACATCAGTGAACCCTTAACCCCTTACCTCATATAGACTCATTTTGACACATTGGCAAACAGAGCAGACCCAGATCAGACAGCTCCTGTCAAGTCCTCCAAATGAATTTATACATGAATATTCATGAGTTCAAAGGTTCACACCAAACCAAAACCATTGAAAAACGACCTGATCTGAGAGAAGGCCATTCTATCAATGAACAACTTTCATTTCCATTTCATCTTATAAGGACTGTTGAGCACAAAAAAAAATCACACATAATAAAACCTGATTGACCAGTAAGGTATTTTCAGGCTGATCTGGTTATACACCAGTTACATGAGCCTTTCCCTGTATGTTCAAGCCTCAAGTTAGCCCATCTCCACACCCCAAGTCCTGTGAGAGCCATAAATACCAGGGCACGGATTATCAGCAGCCTAGCCAACATTCCAGAGCCGCTGGAATGGTAAACATCCAGACAGCACTCGTAGAAAACATGGCCACTGCTCTGTACACAGTAAATAGCCTCTGACCCGAGTAGGAACAGTTGAGTGTTGTCATAAGGGAAAGCTGCTAAACTTAATTAAACAGTTCTGTAGCTAGGAGTGTCTTAATTGTCTGGAATCTCTAATTCTTCTGGACACTCTGCCTTTGCAAACAAACATTTCTTTTCATTTTAATCGAACAGTTTTGAAACCATGAAAACATGAGCCTCAATCATCACAGTATAATGCAATTTTTTAGATATATAACCTCTGTATATACAGGCATAAACAGAACAATCTCTGCAGCACCATATTTTAATGCCTAAACATGTTTGATGTATCTACATCAAAATAGAGCAATCACTCACTGGAAGTGCTGAATACCCCTGTATTATACCATTTTGACTAGACAATATGAAAAGATTTTTTCTTTGTAAAATGGGATGGGACAAGACCAATGGATCCCCACTTTACCATGTGAATTAGGGGGTATATCAAGGGAGCTTCATCAGTACCTATATCCAAGCCTGGCAAGACATTAAACATCTAACCATCTCCAGTCCCTTCAAGGGCTCAGACACAGTCCCAACCTCCAAACCCAACTGGTCATGCATGACATCATCAGAACCAGGCATGCCAACATCTTCAATACCTATGACATCCACATAAGATTCAGACAGGGGTTCTCCTGTCTGATAGCAATCAGTTAATTGCTTTGTCATCTCTCCCCCCTCAGGCTTGTTCACAACATGAACTTGAACCTACAACTACAGTTCAAATTACCTATTTGATAACCATCTGCCTATATCACAGTCTCTGCTCTATCAATTACCTGTAGTACGTATACAGACAGGTACCCAGGTACTCTTAATTGTTATAAAGTATGCTACCTTTATCAGTTCTAGACTCAATCTCTTTGTACTTATGACAAATTGTTCCATTGACTCCTGATCTAGTTTTCCAATTTATTTCTTATTTTCAATTCCATAACCTTTTGAATAGTAACAATACAGCATTATATGGCCTCTCAACCCTGAAAGGGGGGTGACTTAAACAATTTTAATTTAAAATGTTGGCTAATATATCCTATGGCTATCACAGTTCAACAGGGTTTTCATTAATAAATTCAATAACCAATTTTTCTTTATGAAAAACAAAAGATTTAGCCAAGGGTCATGGGGGATTTCAGACATTCAATTCATCAAATATTGTCCAAAAAAAAACAACAACAATGTTTAATCAATTTTAACCAATGATTTTGATCATTATTTGGTTTCTTATGAAAACCCTGGGTCAATCATTTTTTAGCAGCATTTCCAGCATAAACTGCATGTTTTCAGATAGCATAGTGTAAAATGTACCGACATCACATTAATGCAACCTATGCTCGAACCTAGATCGGTCTCACACTGTATTTGAAAAGATAATTGATTGCCTGATATTTTTCTTACACATACCCTATCTACCTATTTATGACTTGTGCAACACTTTTCATACTTACAATCATTTATTACCAAATCCTGAACTAAAATCACCTTTACATTATCTAAACCTAGCAAGCTAATAAACAAAACACAACAAGATTTTAACTCTAAGAATATCTCGACCAATTATCAACACAACAAATTAATTCCAGATATAATTAACACAAAATACTTACTCCTTCATTAACATCCATCCCAGTTTATCCTCAATGACAGCACAACTCTCAGATGACTCTAGTACACACTTAAAACAATCACAACCAAGCAATAAACATCCAGGGTCCAGCAGTTATAAACAGGAAGCACTACTTCTATCCCAATTAAACAACTTTCCTCCCTGTATTAAATCACTGTATCACCTTTTAAATCTTAGATAATTCCAAAGACAATCTGTCTAGATATAAGTCACAGGCCTGTAGCCTTAAAAATTGGTTAGCCACAAAACTGTTAAAAAAATAAGTTACAGGCTGATCAGTTTATACTAGTTGCTGTACAAGGTCACAAAGAGTTGCCTGGTTACAAAAACCTGCCAGTCAGAGCCCTGTCAAGATGCAGAATCACAAATGGGAGCAGTAGCAGTTAGTCCTGTCAGTAGGGGTGAGAAATAATGGTGGGAGGTGAATCAGGCTGAACAGCTCACATAGGGGGGTCTGTTATTATGTATCTTACAGTATATATGTGTACATATACTTGTATATACCCAAACCCCTGTGTCTGGTTATTAAATAATCAGTATTAGATGATACTGAAATGTATTTAATCTCAATTATTGGCTATTTCATGGGAGCATATATCTGTGGACCCTTCAGGCGTATAAAAATGTAAGGCAGCATTTCACTGGATTAAATTTCATGTAAAATATTTTTTTTAAAAAATGCAGCTTCCTGTTTCTTAATCAGTCTATCTCCACAATACTGTTGTTTGTCAATTGTCATGTATGTCCATCTGTATGTCTGTCAATGTTATTTTGAATTTTCTGTCGCCCTGATGGTCAGCTAATAAAAGGTTGTGAAAGACCCTGAGTAAACAGAACTCACAACAAGCCAGCTGGAGGACATCTACATATGAAAAACCCTGAGTGACCAAACCATCACCGGGATTCCAACCCACAGCAGTGAAGGGCTAAACGGCAATAAGTCAGTGACTATGACCACTAGGCCGCGGGGTGGGGGGTGGGGGCTTCTATGTGTCTGTCAACAAGGCAACAGGTCTTTACATCTGATTGTCCATCTCTCAAATAAGTCAAAATCAGAACAAGATGATAACGAAGAATATAAATTAAGCATTCACTATTATCAGACCAGATCCAGAACAAAGAGGGATGAGTCAAGAAGTGCTGCCAACGAACGCCAGTGATGACATCAGCAGCAGCTTTAATGCCCCTTGCCACACCACAGAATAATCATGCTAGAACACCAACTGAGATAACATGGTCCTCTCTAATGAATCTACCCATAGAAACGTTTGCGCAACCTAATACATTTAAGGGTTGGGATATATATTTCCCATCACATCTGATTGTCTATGATACCCTACACCCTGATAAAGAAGGGCTATGTCCAAGCAGACAGAATAGTAATATTATCTCCATTTGTAAAACAAGAAAACATCTTTTCAATAAGATGCCAACACTACCTAACGTTTCAACAACCATAGAAAGAGCAGACATTCCTAGGCTTATCCCTTTTTATTCATATGATACGACAGCTTTGTACCTTTTTATCTGTATACATTCCAACTGTATCAAATCTAGTACTTTTTTTATTCCTGATTTTCATTTAAAATGTTAAGAGAGAGAGAGAGAGAAAGAAGAGTCAGAGAGCGTAGATGGGGAGTTGGGAGATATTCAGAAAGAGATAGAGTAGGTGGGGGGGGGGGGGGAGAGAGAGAGAGAAAAAGAGAGAATGGGGAGAATTAGAGAGAGAGAGACACACACACACAGAAATAACAGAAAGTCGAGTTATGAAAAGCAATAAAAATCACATACAGAGGAATGATAAAACCAAGACTACCCTCTTTCAAGCATGACTTTAAATAAAAGTATTTAAATTAAATGTATGACACTGTCATAGTGAGTCATTGAGAATCTGATATGCCAAAACTACAAAGACAGCTACCCAATACACACAGCTCTATATGCATCTGCTTAATACACTATATTTTTAACAAATGCTATTAAAACACATTTTGTATTTAACATTTACAAACAGCAGAAATTTCATTTTCTGATATCAAGAGGTGATAAAAAACTGTCTGACATTTGCAATAATAAAACAACAGTGCCTAAAGACAGATGACATAGAAACAAAAGAATATTTTGAATATATTTTATTCATACTTTTTTTAAATAATTAAGCATTGATAGTGTCATTTCATACAGATTAAAAATAATCCAAATACTTACACAAAAATATAGAAAAATCCTATGTGCAAATCTCAGTTAATACTCCTTCTATTTCAAATTTAAATCTAGAAAACAGATTAGCAGTTTTCCAACACGGCACTCACAATGTGTACACAGCTTCGCAGTTATCCCAGAAAATTAACTCACAAAACCCGTTAACGACTGACATATGTTTAAACTCTCTCAGACTGGTCCAATCCCTCATGAATTTCTCCAGTGAGTCACCCTCGATCCTTTCTCCAGAGAGCCCTGTAGTTTCTCAACACTTCAGTCTACATGCACTACCGCACTGTGGTTATTAAAGCTTCCCCCTTACCCGTCTACAAGAACTGCCTCTGCAACACAATCCTTATCAAAACTTTCAACCACAAAATATTTCAGAGAACCGGACTCCAATGTATCTCTATCTTGATAAACCGATGCATACGCTCCAAGAGATATACGATAATAAACATTACAGTGTCCTCCACTAACAAAAATTTTACGCCGATTTCAACAATAAAGTAAGTATATAAGTCAAAGCAAAGTTTAATAGCACGTTTACCTTTGTACCTGTCTGACCCTCTTTATACAGATTCTCAAGTGTAGCTGTCAATTTAAATATGGGTTATAAATATTAACCGGAACGTTATGAAGTGTCAGTGGTATGGAGAAGGTAGGTGTACAGAGTTTAGATTCACTGGGCATCTTTTTTGTACAATTAAGTAACTCTGAAAACAATTATAAGACTGTGCAACATAAAACCTTATATACAAACAGTTTCTTAAGAGTAAAAAAGAAATTGTGGAATGTTTCATGATTGATACCAGTTAGTGTAGGTCTTTTTCAAAGTATTTTTGAGCATATTCTAATATATGATACCTATATTATATCACCTTTAAAATGCGACTTCACTTAATGTTACTTTAAGCTATGACTTAGAAAATGAAGTAATTTAAAAATAAGTTTCAGCTTCAATAGAATTAAAGAGCATCTAATTTTAGCTTCAACTTAGAAAATGAAGTACATTCAATTTAAGCTTCAATTAAAAAATTAAAAATGAAGTACATTCAATTATGCTTAACTTGGAAAATAAAGTACATTCAATTTCAACTTAAAATGCTGGTGAGAGGTCACTTCTAAACAAAATTTGACTTATGTACATGTATATTTGCTTAAATTACTTGTTAATTTTCAATTATAAGTTCTTTCTCACTTTCTCTTTCATTTCCTTCCTTATGTTAATTTACAGCTTGGCTCAGTCTTTCAAATACAAGATATCAAATCATAAACATACAACAAAACTCTGGTCTACTGGGGGTCTTAAAAAAGGTATAATTAATGACTTGCATCAAAATAGATTCCATACTATCATGGTGCTGAAAGTCTGCCAAGTTTTCCAGAATTAGAAACTTGTATGTGAATTTAAGCCCACCTGAGACTGATCAACTAAGGCATTTTAAAGCCTGGTTAGTTTGGGAAATTATCAGGAAGTATTATCAATTCAACACAGTAGTAATGACTGTCTGAAACAGGAACATTGTATTTTTCTCATGGTGTAAGATCAGCTTAATTAAGTATTTACCTCATGGTATAAGATCAGCATAATTAAGTATTTTTCTCATGGTGTAAGATCAGCATAATTAAGTATTTTTTTCATGGTGTAAGATCAGCATAATTAAGTATTTTTCTCATGGTGTAAGATCAGCTTAATTAAGTATTTACCTCATGGTGTAAGATCAGCATAATTAAGTATTTTTCTCGTGGTGTAAGATCAGCATAATTAATTATTTTTCTCATGGTGTAAGATCAGCATAATTAAGTATTTACCTCATGGTATAAGATCAGCATAATTAAGTATTTACCTCATGGTATAAGATCAGCATTATTAAGTATTTACCTCATGGTATAAGATCAGCATAATTAAGTATTTACCTCATGGTATAAGATCAGCATAATTAAGTATTTACCTCATGGTATAAGATCAGCATTATTAAGTATTTACCGCATGGTGTAAGATCAGCATAATTAAGTTTTTACCTCTTGGTGTAAGATCAGCATAATTAAGTATTTACCTCTTGGTGTAAGATCAGCATAAATAAGTATTTACCTCATGGTGTAAGATCAGCATAATTAAGTATTTACCTCATGGTGTAAGATCAGCATAATTAAGTATTTACCTCATGGTGTAAGGTCAGCATAATTAAGTATTTTTCTCATGGTGTAAGATCAGCATAATTAAGTATTTTTCTCATGGTATAAGATCAGCATAATTAAGTATTTACTTCATGTTGTAAGATCAGCATAATTAAGTATTTACCTCATGGTGTAAGATCAGCATAGTTAAGTCTAGATTTATATGACTGTGATATCATGAATTAACTCCAAATAGGATAATAATCCTACAAAAATACATTGGAGTCTACAGCAAATTTTGGTATTATTCTATGAACCAAGTTATTTCTATGTTTGACTAATTTAATATTAATCTTTAAAAAAAAAGTCACCTTATATGGTCAGCATTTCTTGAGTTTTTATTTTTTTATTTACAAATTTAATGAAGAATAGACAAGCCTTTTTTATTTTACACAAAACTTGATCACCTTTAATGATAAGAATGTGAGAAAATAAATTCTCTCTCATATTATGAAAATGATACAAAACAGCTGGGTGTAGGAAAAAAATACATGACCTATTTTGATACTACCCTCAATTTAATGATAACTTTTATATATGGGGTCAATTACATGAAATTTTCTGTATATATCCGACTGCATGCTTTTATCATTTCTGTATCTTTATGTATATAGAAGGTGATAGGTTTTAGTATCATACATTTTAGAAATCCTTGGTTATATATTTAATATCCTCAGGGCTCTCCTTTGACTTGTGAGTCTGGGATTTAACCCTTTAAATTTCAGGAATGGTGCCTTTTGACTCTTGAAAATTAATGGTCAGGGGTCATGTTGACATTAAAATAAGAAGGAATTTCTGAAAATATCCACAAAATCCTCATTAAATTATTCCTTTTACAGTTTTGGAACAATCTGACCCTTGAGCTTCACTGACTTATAATGGAGATCCCAGATATCAAAGCTGACACTTAAAGTACATAAGGTGCATAATTTATTTAATTTGTTCAGCTTTACGTTCCACTGACAGTATACCAGTCATTTACATGAGACAGATATAGTGCTGGAACACAGAAGTGCCATGGTACCACATCCATTCACATCCAGTCCAAAATCTACCACATTTGTGCTGAGCAGCAAGCAGGTCCTCTATCAGTACTAATTTCAATGACGCCAATAACTTAAATCAATGAACCCATGAACTCAAGGCATACCTACTGCATGCTGGTGTTATATTCCTCTAAATACCAAATATCTAACTAATAATGCTGTCTAATTATCATATCTCACAGTAAACAATTAGCATGATACTTACTAGTCACATTATTCTAACATCAGGCTGATCAAACCACTACTTTTGTAACATTACCATTTTATCAACTTTGCCTGCATGTGATAGTCGAGGATCCAACCCAATGACCCCCCCCCCCCCCCCCCCCCCCACTTGATCAGAACACTTTTACTATGACTTAGTCACTGGGCCTAGTAATAACAGATAATTGAAACTGACTTAGTTTTTATAAAAAAAATAAACACTTAAAATCAGGATAAACAATTGTTTTAAAAATCTGCTAATGGAATGTCTAAATAGAGTATTGACTAATTAAGTATGATGAAAAAAGAATGCACCAAAAATCTTTTACACCCTGACAAAGACCAGCCTGAGGATCTCAGATAAAACTCAGGTGTGAAAATTTACCATGACTCTCATTACACATGCGGAGGCTGGTATTTCAACAATGCAGACCTCCAGACCCTGTCTTCAAGGGCTGAGTTATCTTGCGGTTTCTCATCAGCCAGTCTCCTACCCCCAGGCTTCGGCAGGAGTCCTGGCAATCATGCAGAGAGCATGGCAGGTCTGACTTTGCCATTCTCTCTCTTTTCCATCCTTTTTCTTCTCCTTTTTTTTACCACAAAGAGAGGGTTTTTAAAAACATGGTGAAGTGCAACAAAATGAATGCTTGCCTGAACAAAAGCTTACTCATAGCTGTCAGACCCATGAAGCTATGAAGTAATTGAGTTTTAATTGCAATTTGTTCAATTTGTTCTATCCATTCTATCACTGATTAGATCTGATGTAACCCAGTACGGCTGGTTATTGGAAAGACTTGATGCAGCCGAGGTTTTAATATTGGCAAGGGGGCCAAAATTCTGAAGGCATGTGCATGTTTTCTTAAATCTATGAAAAAAACAATGAAGGTATGGCAAATTTTAATATCTTCTACATGTTTTTGTTACGATCCTGAATAGATAGGCCTGATAAAACTTTTGGCAAGAGTTTAATAGCATATATTTTATGGTGCGAGATACATTTTTTTACACAAAAATTCAGGGTTTCAGAAATTTTTTAATTTGGCAGGAAATTTCTTACAAGATCAATTAAAATATTACTTTTTTTTTTTTTTTTTTTTTTTTTTTTAACTTTTTACAACTGCCATAAGATATGAAAATGATAAATGATTCTTTGTAATTAATGGTTGGAAATAGATAACATAAAACAATGTGTTTCCCCTCTATAAATAGCCGAAATGACTTTTAATATTCTCTATACAGCTATATATAAAACGTTTGTCATATGATACAAGGCTGATCCAAGATAAAGAAGCTTGCACTGATCTGCTTGGGTTTAACATCCCACTAACAGTATGTCTGTCATTTGGGGACCTTTGTTTAAGTGAGACAGATATAGCTCTATCCTACTGAAATGTCATACAGTAGACATATCACATTATCCTGACACCGGACCATTACCAGTCCTGGAACTACCCTTATATGATGAGCGCAAAGCAAGGGAGCTATACCAGTATCATTTTTTACAACTTTGGTATGTTGGGGCTGGGAATAGAACCCATGAGCTCCTACTCCCAAGGCGGACGCTCTAACCAGTCAGCCACAGAAGGTGGTTGGGTTTAATCTCTATAATTATATATCTCTATAATATATTAATCTCAAATCTTAGATAAAGTCCTAACCTACTGCAATATCACTTGACAAATGGCATGATTATATCACACCAGACACTGTTTATCCGGACACAAATCTACTCAGTCCTAGATCTACCCTTATAATTATGCTGAGTTCCAAGTACAAGAGAGATATCTAAGTGCCCATTTCAACAACATTAACATGTTGCGGCTTTGTACCAAACCCACGACCTCCGGATTATAGGGGCGGATGATTTACCCACTGGGACCCCAAGGACTAGTAAAAGTAGATTAAATAGAGGATAAAGACAATTGGTGAAAACAAGAGCATATTGTGGGTCCAACATATGTCATACATAAATATGTATGCTGAAAAATATATTTAAACTGGTCTGTGCTGAATGGAGTCATGAGAATGAAGATGTAAAGTGTTGTGGGAAAGTTCTCTGTCCAGCTGCATGTTAACAGCCTGTGTTTGGGCTGGGCCTGAAGTACAGTGCACTGTGCATCTGAACATACTGAGAGATGGGGTCTCAAGGTCCGCCCTAACCATGGGATAATACTGACATGTCCATCATAACTTGACAGCTCGTGACCAGCCAAGCTGCTTTGGAGGTTAGTGTGTTGCCTCGACAGCAGGAGGTCGTGGGTTTGAATCTTCAGAAATGACACATCAATGTTGTTAGATATCATGCCTGTAGCACTCACATGTAATATTCCCAGACTCCTATTCTGCCTACCTTACTAAGCCCTAGGTTATACTCATACCTTTATGAACACATTCTTATTACCCTGAGAATAATTATTAAATATTTCATTTCTGAACTATTTTTCTTAGTCAGTATGGTAATTATTTACATGCATACTTTGTAAAGCAAGAGTGGTGTAAACTGTCCCTTCCCTCTTTAAAGCTTTAAGTATTTATTCAAAGCTATTAGGACTGGAGGAATACTCACCTCACAGAAGCCTGATATCAAAGTAAGAATATCTGATAAAGTATGGCATTCGTACTAAGCCCACTGCTTTTCATAATTGTACTGGAGGCATCGTCATCTGAGTTCCGCACAAGCTGTCCTTGGGAGATCCTGTATGCTGATGTCCTGGCTATTTTTGACACCTCCCTAGAAGCGCTGTTGGAGAGAGTGCAGAGGTGGAAGAGAGGCATGGAGGAGAAAGGTCTCAGAGTAAACATGAATAAGACCAAAGTAATGATCTCTGGTCCCAATCTTGATTCTCTGAGAAGAACAGGAAAGCACCCCCTGTGCTGTTTGCTTAAGCAGCACAGGCAGAAGCTCCATCTTTTGTACCAACTACTCAAACTGGGTCCACAAGAAATGCAGTGGTATCAAGGGCCCTCTTAAATCAGACCCGAGCTACAGGTGTCCACGCTGCAATGGACAAGCTCGACCTATTGATGGAAGACTAGTCAAAGAGGTACCTGTTGGTGATGAAAAGTTGGAGGTTGTAGCTGACTTCTGCTACCTTGGAGACACTCTGTCATCTGGAGGGGGTTGTGAACTAGCTGCAATAACACGTTGCAAGTCCGCCTATAACAAATTTAGAGAGCTCCTCCCAATCCTAGCAAGCAAACAACTGCCAAATGCAGAGGTCGTATCTACTCTTCTAACATAAGACCTGTCCTGCCATATGGTTCTCAGACATAGGCTGTATCAGCTGCCACACTCATGAAACTGCAGCGTAATGACAGAGCCATGATAAGATGGACCTGCCTAGTCAAACCTGAAGAGAATGACCCCTTTGATACCCTTCTCTCTCAGCTTAACATTAGAGACATTGCAGATATTCTCCGAAAAACAGGCTGAGATGGTTTGGCCATGTAGAGCACAGTCAAGGGTGGATATCCCAGGTGCGTAACCTTAGCATTACTGGTCAAAGGGCTCCAGGCAGACCAAAGCTGTCTTGGGATGACCTAGTGAAACGGGGATCGTGAGTCTCTAGGGATGGACTGTACCAACCCACAAGATCGCCAGGCATGGAGAGGGAGACTTCGCTCCCGACTGGACAGCCAGGCCTAACCCTTGTGAAAAGGAGTTATTCAAGGCCTTGATAATCAAAACTGGATGATGATGATGATGACTGTCATGTGACCTAAAGTGGTCAATGCAAAAACAACACCGTTGATGGGCCATAAAACTATACTACTATTCATTTTGTAGTCATCATAGTTAGGTAGTCCTATAGCTGGGGAGGCTGAGCATTAATAAAAAAAATCTTCAGATGTATAAAATTCTCAACACTGTCTGACATTCTTTACGACCATAATTAATAAAGTTTGTACAATTAGTGTGGGAGTTATAAAAGGGTCTATATATCAGTAGAGTAACTACATATTATCCCTTTTTTATAGTTCAGTCCTAAATTCCAATAAAACTTAAAACAGGTGCTTGATGCAATTAATTAGCGTAATTACAAGAATAACTTCAGAAGAAATTCCCAAATTACTGAAGACTGGCATCTGTTTGTAGCATATGTTTTTAAGTGAGAAACACAGAGTCCTGAATTCTCACCCTATGTTGTTATTGATTTGGAGGTGACCATCACTGCACAATATTTAAGTCATATAGATTAGACCCCAATGCATAATAACCCATAAGCAGAATAACAGACCTAGGAGACTTCCTAACAAGATAAACCCGAGGGGCCAATCCAGGACTCATACCAACTGCCTATATATGTGTGAATACTATTCTGTATCTTTGATGATGTTGGTAAGATAAATATTTTGTGTTTCATGATAATGTAGAAATGTGTCCAGTGGAAATGTTGGGATTTTCCACAAATTCAGGGGCAATAATTCTGTTCTGACTGAGGGAATTTGAAAAAGAAGGTGAATAACTACTTACTATGGTGATTTTTTATAATCGATTTTTTATAGTTGATATAATACCTACAGAGATATTCAGCATGTTTACACACAAATATCTGAAGAACAGAATAGCAAGTGCACTTCTCTCTTCCCCACATCAAGCAAGAAAAGGAGGCATCTACAAAGTGATTCTTCTTCATGAAAAAATTTCATCAATTAAAACATCAAATGTTTAACAACAATACATTTTTACCTTTACACAGTTGGTTTCTGAGACTACACTTCAAGGTATGTAAGTATAGGAACATAATATAAGGTAAAATTATAAGCTTTGACTATTTAGGTCAGGGGCCTCTTTGCTTGAGTGAGTGAATAATTGAACGTCTAACAATGGAGACAGTCACACAGTCCCAGCCACTTGAGAAACACCCCCAGTGTTTACTAACACTGAAAATCATGGACCATTTCAAATGTTTGTGAAATATCTTATTTACCGACATGCATGCTAAGATCAAAATTTGTTTCTCGAGAATCCTAAACTGAGCATGGAAAAAAATGGGAGTAGGTGTATCAAAGACAAACTAGAATGTCCAGAGGACACAGATGTCCCCACCCATCGCGTTTTCCAAATTAAAGGCCAACACCCAGGAGCACAAGGCATGTCCTGAGTAATATATCCAAGAAGTTTAATATCTGTAGCAAAAATACCTTCAGAGTTACCTGTGTCACAGTTTTGAGATGGACAGACGGACAAAGGCAAATCTTTTTGGTAGGGGGCATAAATATACCCAGGTGCACAAATTCATGTCTTGATTAATATATTCATGAAGTTTTAAGTCTGTTGTACAAACACTTTCAGAGTTATGTGTGTCACAAGCATTAAAAATATGTATTTTTCAAAAACAAAGGCCCATAACTCTGTCAACTTTAACGAAGGTTCGATAAAAATACCCAGAAACACAAGTTCGTGTCCTGATTAATATATCCATGAAGTTTCAAGTCTGTAGTACAAAATAAATATTACTTTCAGAGTTAGGTGCATCACAAGCATAAAAATTCCATATTTTTAAAAAACAAAGGCCCATAACTCTGTCAACTTCAACGATGGTTTGATGAAAATACCCAGGTGCGCAAGTTCATGTGCTAAATAATATATCCATGAAGTATCAAGTCTGTAGTACAAATACTTTCGGAGTTATGCATGTCACAAAGTTTCCATACGGACAGACAGATGAACAAAGGCAAATTTATGTCCCCCCACCCCATTTTTGGTGGGGACATAAAAATATAGCTTCAACAAATATACACACAGATAAAAATATGAAGCTAGTGATAGGCAATACAAAACTCTTAATTTATTTCATGCTTGCTTAGTCTGAACAGGGGACCCATGATTATGTGATATGCTAGTGACAAGTGGCCACACCAAGCCACATCATCTTGGTTTTGGGGCTTATAATTGTTTAAACAAACACTGTCAGGCAAGATCAAGTACCATTTTTGTCCCAACTGGGCATTGAACCATCTGACCTCCTGCTTACAGGATGGAGACCACCTGTATAATATAAATCTGATTTTTATTCCTCAAATATTTTGTTTGTTTATTTGCAAAATTGGATTTCAAATGCATTATTTTATTTCAATGCATGAACATTAATCTCAAGCACATGTTTTTGAATAGGGAAGTAACTATGCCAAGCTAAACTTTCTTGAGCCTTTTAGATCCCATGTTTATGAATAGTCAAATATCTTGAAAATATTCAAATTATTTGGGGAAAAGGGGACCCATCAAATGCTTTTACTAATAAATTCAATGAATCTTATACTTTACCTCCATATCAAACACACAACCCTCTACAAACTGGTTACTTCCCCTTGCTATATTATCTGCACAGTCTTCAGCATCATTGTCTACCCTTGTTTCAAGATCCACATGATTACCTCCCCTTTTCTGCAGGTACTCTCCCAACACAGCCACAACAAACATTCTATCCAAAGTACAAAGAATGAGCCCAGTGGAAGCCCTGTTGAAAATGAAAACTTGACACAACTTGCAATCTCAGTTACTGACAGTTTCTCGATATCTTAAACTTCAGTGTCACTCAAAGAACAGTTTGAAATAATCTGATATGCTAACACCCAAGTCTTCAAAAAAAAAAATCAAAATAAAATGTAATACAAATTTACGACCTCAAAGCATGTAACATTTTTCCTGGCCTATCTGTTTGAAACGGATGTAAACAGCTGAACATGTGCATTATCTTGTTCTGAGGTTCTATATCATGGTGACCCAAGTATCTTGCTCAATAAAAAAATGTTCTTCACTAGGCCCAGCTTTCAAGGCATGATAGATATAAGACTAGACAAATCACTGAAATGAAGTTAATTCCCTTGCTGATGAAACAATTTATGTGTTTGTGAAAATCCATGCAAAACTTATAAATGAGTGTTAAATATTACAATAAAATGTATCAGATGCATTTTTAGGCAAAAAAAATGCATTCAAATTGATATGGAAAAATCAAAGCATATAATTATATACATTCATTACCTCAAATTTTCTGCATGACAATGCAAAAACAAATATTTACATAAGTAAAATCTATTACTTTTAAATAATGCATGATCAAAAGGTGGGGGTATTTATAGACTTATTTACATAAATCTGCACACATAACTTTTAAATTGCAACATGATATGAACATGCTTTCCAATTAGACACTTCATAAACAAACTCTGACAAAGTCTACTAAAGGTCATACTAGGGGACATGTGTTGATAATTTTTTAAAACTGCAGGTATGTAACAGTCAAGACCTGAACCTGCATCTTCCTACTAAGTTTTGTGAGACTGATATCCCAAGTTTTAACCAATAGGCCAGTCAGTCTTTAAGTAAGGCTTCAAACTTTGGATTACAGGTTGTGAGTATGACCTATCAGAGGATAAAATTCCACAGGAATACTCAAATTCCCAATTACAAGTCACTGACCCTATTAGATTCATTAACAAAGAAAATGAGACTAAAAAAAAAGACAAGAGAAACTACATGAATTGCTGAATCAACTATATTAAGTCAATATAATGTTATTTAGGTATGTTCAATATTAGGCAGCACTGAAGATGAATGATTCTAAAATATTTCACATTTACCATTTTTACTAACCCTAATACAACCTACACTACCTCACGTGAAAAATCTACATGACCAGACTGGGACTCCAACCCACAGCCAGAAGGAATTCAAAATAATCATATCGAGGGGTGAGAGCTAAAATAGGCTAAGTGCTTATATATTTATTTGCACTTAGCCTTGTTTTACTCTCACCCCTCGATATATAAGTGACTATAAGCACTTGGCCACAGAGACTCCCCTTCCATGAATGACATTTTGAAAAGGCTGCACATTGTCTTCACATAAATTACTCCAATCAGCTCTACTGACAAGGTAAACAATAAACAAGTGTTTACATTAAGGATAGACAATGATCTGCCCCACATTCGTAACACATATCCCTACATATATCTCTCAAACAAAACAATAGAATATTATTTAAATCAATAAAACAGTGCATTGAGAAGCCAGTAATTGACAGCAGAAAAACAAACAATGGAGGACCTAACATTTGGGCTTATCATTTTGAGGATATTCGAAAAATGATCTCATTATGTAGAAACAGGTACCAGTATTATTAATCATGAATTGGACAAACTACTTTAATGAATCGGATAACAGATAGGCATATATATATGTATACACAAAATTTTTCCAACATGAGCCAATGTCAGAATACTCTTTATTTCTTTTTAAAGGGAATAAATAACAAAAAGAGTAATAGAAATATGCACTAGTATTCTCACTCAATGAAATAAAATTGCATCTTCCACAAAAACAAACTAATTCCCTCTAATACTATTACTTCCTATTACAAGCTATATTTTGCATGTCTGGGGCAAACAGAATCACACATCAGTAAACTTGTTTGTTTGTTTGTTAATTGGGTTAAATTTTGTCCCACCATCAGTACTTCAGCCATTTGGAGACTATGTCTACTTGAGACAAATATAGTGCTTCCACACTGCAGTATCAGCCATACCAGTATCACTTTTCAAGACTATGGTATGTTGCAGCAGCTGGGGGTTGAACCAACAACCTCCAACTCCCAAGGCAGGCATTTTAACAACGTGGCACTCAGCCTTTGTGACAGAAGACATTAGCAAAATCACCTATTCTTAAAATCCTTCACAACTAATTCAAGGTTATATGCTTGTGTTATATAACTGCCTACAAAGAAAAGTCACTTCCAAACAAAATGACCTATGTGGCCTGCATTAAACCAGATCAGCCTGCAAATTACATGCATGTTGATGACTAACATGGCCAATCTAACTGATAAAGAGTTGAACAGAACAAACATATATACACATAAACATATGTACAACTTAATTTCATTACATGCATTATTATACATTTCCCACAGCTAAACCTATTGGTGACAAAATGCTGCATGCCAAATCAATCAAATTTCAAGCACCTTACAAAAATAGCTCACAATGTTCATTTTTTTTCCAATCTCTGAATTCCCATCTTCATAAATTTAAATTACAGAACTGATGTAAAAATATTGTTCAACATCATTCCTAATGATATAATGACAACAAGATGGATTGCCACTGCACTGGTAATGTGCTTTTGATCGCATCCATAAGATTACTTCTCGATTGCTATAAAATTATCATACGATGGCTTGATATTAAACATGAAACTGTATTTAGACATCAAAAGGAACATTTCTGTCATTGTTTAATTGTCAAAATGAACTCTTTACATCATCAGAATACCCTATAATCAATGGTGCTTCACTCATCTTCAAAGGTTTCATGACAAATCAGTACCCATTGGGGGTTGGAGATAAACCATGTATGGCATGATGCCATCTTTGTTGCATTTGTTGAAAAGTGATAAAAAAAGAAGTTTGTTTTCCTGTTATGTTAGCAAATTTTAAAGTTTGTCTTTTTACTTTGAAATCTCACCTTAAAATGTCATCTGGTGGCTCCGTTTACCTACCAACACAAATCAAACAACATTGTTTTCACTTTCAACTTTTCACTCCGCCATCTCACCAGACAACATGGCAGTTATCTGCCACCATAAATCAGAGCTATACAAATCTGCTGCAGCCAGACAAGATGAAATGATCAAAACTGATCATTTGCTACACCAATGATATAATGTATGCCCCTTTCTTCATGTTCTTCATTCCCCCTGTGACTCCTTGTGCATTTTATCTTTATATTTTAACTTTTATGTCTTTACCTCTCTCTCTCTCCATATTTTCTTCTGACATACAACAAATTGCCTTCCTTATTCTTTCTTCCCTCCTCTCTATCTATAACTCTTTGTTCCCTCTTTTCCCCTGATACATAACCTGTATTACTTTTTCAAAATGTCTTCCTTATTCTCTCCCCCCCCCCCCCTCATCACAAACAAACAAGTCCTTTAAAAAAAAAAGAACACATCACATCATGAAGTGTTAAAAGCTTTTGTACACAGACAATTGATTATTTACTTACTTACAATTTATATCTCCTTTATAATGTGAACAGTATATGTGACTCAGTACAGAGGAATCTTCCCCTTCAGAAAGGTATCTCACAGGGTATATCTGGGCCCAGAAATGTTTGTTTTTGCTCAAGAGTTTGTATACATGGTCGTAGAATTTAATATAACCTTTCTTATATTTGGAGTAATAGAAGTTTGCATGTCCTTTTTTCAGTTCACATTTTGAAACAAAAATTTTATGTATTAATTAGAGCCATCCTTGAAGGTTAGAAATACAACCCCTGCTACTGGACGATATGAAAAGATATTGACCTTCTGTAAAACAGGATGCTATGTGACACTAGGGGACAATGCCTACGGTTTCTATATTTGGGAGCCCTAACTTCACTTTATGTAGGAGAGTAAACAAAATCAAAACATTGCTTTAACCCTTTCCCTCATAGAGGATACCATGAAAAGACCTATGCAAACAGCATAAAACCAGATCAGGTTTTATGCTGTTTGCTGCTCCTCAGTGGTCTGGTAATGAGGATTTTACAACTAAATTTGGTAAGGTTTGAGTTTGGCTTTCTGCAGATCAGGCTTTATGTGGTACCTATTGAGTGCGTCAAAATGAGTCTATATGAGGGAAAGGGTTAAAGCAGCTCATTCACAGATGGTCAGTGACTAAGAATTTGATTTTTAATTATCTGTATGTATTATGTCAATCAATACCCTTTTACTGATTCATGGTCACCCAATGCAACCACAAAAAAATGGGTGGTTTCTCCATCACAGGCATGAGCAGCATCGTAAACGGTATTGAACCTATATTTAGAATTATAAAACCTATATTTAGAAATTCCATTTTCATGTGCCTTCACATGACTAATCATATTCATTCTTCACCTTAACTTACAAATTTTCTACCCAGTACTGGTGAAGATGTAACATTATGAAACACGATATGTTGTACCGCAAGTACCTACTTTGGGGATATCGTAATCTACATTTAATCGATTCCTTGAAGTGGGCATTACAAAAACAGCATTTTCCTGTGCAATGTGACCTAACTGTCAGGAAATAAAGACTTTACTTACATTAATGAAGGAGAGTAGAAAAAAAACAACTGTTTTCCTATTTCCACAGATCATCTGTGAAAGCGCTGCTTTAAGATGCAATATATATTTCCATGCTGAAGGTGTAATATAAGTGTAGTTACAACTTATGAACCAGCATTTCCTATGATTTAACCCTTTTCCTCATACACACTCATTTTGACGCACTCAGTAGGTACCACATAAAGCCTGATCTGCAGAAAACCACAGTTAAACCTTACCAAATTTAATTACAAATTCCTCATTTCCAGACCACTGAGGAGCAGCGAACAGCATAAAACCTGATCAGCCTGCGAGTTACTCGCAGGCTGATCTGGTTTTATGCTGTTCGCATAGGTCTTTTCATGGTTTCCTCTATGAGGGAAAGGGTTAAAATTCACTGCACATCATTTACTTCAAGGTAAATTACTAATAAAAGTTTACAGCCTTCTGTAATATCTTTTATCAGTAAATGGCTCCACTGAAAGGCATTTTACATTTATTTCAATAACAGAAATTGACAGTGGGAGCAGACAAATTGGCAGAAAGTTAGCTTTTATTTTCATGAATTTATATTGATCTACAAAATATTGTAGCTAAATACAAAGCATGCACATTTAGAAATTGAAAGTGCATTCCTAGAAGGCCATGATTCAGCCCAGTTTTTAGGGGGCTGATTTATTTTTCCATCTATTTCTCTCTTTTTCTGTCAATGTTAATTACAGTTAAATAAATAAATGACTGGGGGGTGCATGCTATCATTTATAAAAAAAAAACCTGATGAAAGACTTATAACCAACAAATAAAGACAATCTGGCTATAATAAAGCAAACCACCTAAAAAAATTACAAAGCAGAAATGCCAGATGATAAAGACAATAAACAATGGAATGTTAGTTGAGAAAACTTTTTCCATAATGTCCAGTGGCATTTTATCCATAAGGGAAACAGTAGAACTTCAGTGAAGGAAAATCATTTGACTTTGATAGCAACTGACTTTTACATTAAAATGCCAGTGGAAATTTGCTGTATTAAAAAAGAAGCCTATGACAATATAATGAAAACCAATGACTCACTGGAGTGCAAGCATACCAAACTGGCAGATTTTTACTATTTCTTCATTGAAAATTCCACTGGTATATAATATTCCACTGAAAATTCTACTTGGGCAGACTTACCCACAATTTAACTACAAGGAATTCCATCTATTAGACAACCCAAACTATCGCATCAAATTCCTTCTTACATAGGAAACTTGCAGTGCTGCCAAACATCATACAGAAATAATACAATATGCATCCCTGGCGTCTTAACAGAGGGACCTAATGCTATAACATTGTTTACTGTAATATATGTGTATTTCACATAAGGCTCCAACCATTCCTGAACTCTCCAAGCTTGCAAATCATATTTCAATATGGATGCTTCCTACTGCATATTCATATTGCTTTGCGGACCAGACAGAAATTTTGAATATTTGTGAAGAATCTTAATGATTTTGCATCCATTATTCATTAATCAGTTATTCATAGAAAATCTACACTCAATTGGACAGCTCTCTCCCCCTTCATCATCCCTTCCTCTTTCCTTTCCTCAACTGGAGAATGACAGTTGTAGATCCATTATCAAAGCTCAAGTGGCCCTCTACAAGATGCACAAGGACTCCACAAGGACTTCTTTCCACCTCCTCCACACAATCTCCTAAGTAAATCTAATCTCTCTCTTCTGAAAACCCTTCAGTCATGTTTTGATACTGTATCATTCTGTCTCAAGAATAACATATTTTCCGAAAAAAAAAAAAACTTAATCATTTTCATATATAATTTCAGATAAACAACCAAACAAGACAGAATCTGAGAAGCTATTCCAATAGAATGGAAATACCTTGCCCACTAGTCACAATGGTCTCCCCCACATCTGCAAGATCAGTGGTCTGGGAAGATCTCGAATGACATTTTGCTAATGGACAGCACTTGACCATCCTGTAATCCATCTACAGAGTATCAGAGACAAGTGAGGGAGAGTAAACAAGATTAATACATCGTAAACACCTAACATGGAAAATGTCAATACATAAAATGACACTATATGAGCCAAAGTATGATATAGGTCACTATAAAGCATGGGTCAATATCAGGGCATAATAAAGATTATGAAAACAAAATTGCGGTGAGAATGACCTTCTGGAAGACACTCACAGGCTCCTGTGGGAAATTCTGAGAAGTATTTCGCCCCTGTAGAGAACACGCAATTTTGTCTATATTTGTAAAAGGCAGTAAGAATACAACACAGTGTGTCTGGGAAGTCAATTTGTGTGTATGCTCTTCACCATCAGCATCTCTAGCGGCTACGATCTATAAACTGATCTGAGGCTGTAGTTGAATACAGCGGAACACGTAATGTCCAAGCTGGTAATATTTCAATGTAATCATTAATGTTAAAGGCTCATCAAGTCCCTAGTTTCATCATCCGTTTCACTGTAAATGACACCTTTATTTATTGTCTTGTTTAATGTATGAATGAAACTTTAGATGATATCATTACAGAATAGGGATTGATTTTTTATCAATATACTTAAGCATCCATCCACCAATACTACTAAATGTTTGTTGGCTGCTGGACTCATTCTTCTTATAAGTGTGTTTCTCTTCTCTGCACCAAAGTCATGTAAGCTATCTAAATTTTCAACTTATTTGTCAAAAAAGAAATAAGTTTAATACAGCTCCTGTGTTGGACCAGTACTTTGTGCTCAGAAAAGTCAAGACAAACAAAAATCAAACTTCTAACACTCTGAACAGCAGTCATGGAACACCACCACTGGACCAAGGTCTGAAATTATTGCACATCATCTAAGCAATGAGCTGCCATACGAACCTAACAATTACCCAATATGATTATCCTTTATTTGTCAAATATATTCAGCACATTGAGCTAGTTTATGTGCATTTAGTATACTTACTATAACCCCTTACTTATACATAATAGCCTTAAAGCGAATCATATCAACAACAGTGAAACCTTTTTCTCCATACATCCAGACAGAAAAAGACATACAATTGATTATACAACAAAAAGATACTTGCTCAAGATAAACATAAAAAAGTCTGAAGTGACTCCACTGTATTAGTATTTTGTACATAAATGCTGATATTTCCATATATGTCACATTATAGGTCATGCAGCGATAACAAACCATACCAGTAACAGAAAGCGCTATAGTAAGATATTATCAATGCAACATACGCAACATAATTGCATCTCCTTCCATGATTTGCACGTTATGAGAAGAATGTCATGTTGATTATAAACGGGATAAAAACCTCGGTAACATCCATTAGATAGAGGCAGTTATGATAATTATTGATTGTGCTTCTCCTCTGACAAAGTGATCTATCCTTGAGAAATGTCTTTTGTTAATTTAATCAAAAATACACTTTGAGACTGACTCTGTTTCAACTTATTATTTAAAAATCAATATCTCTAAACACAAGTTGTTGCTTTTTTTGTGCCAATGAGGGTAATAAGCTAATCATTATTCCAGCTGAGGCTCGAACCTTACCTTCAACTGTACAACTGACCATAGTACCTTCTGACAGTCAAGAATTATACTATAACAAGAGAGTTCTTTGGAACACAGGTGTCACCTGCTGACGCGTGATGGAAAAAGTGTGCGGGACAGACGACAGAAAAGTGATTCTTACATGTCATCCGAAAAAAAAAGGTCTGATTCCAAGTAGATGGTTAGCATTAATATGATATCACCTTTAGTTGCAGTAAACTGTTTTTTATCAAATAGTAGTGATTTCACCAACCTATAGTCATATGCCTATGTGCAAAGTACTAGTCCAGCAACTGAACCATTGAAGGATTTTGTGGTAAGTTTTGGACTAATTATGAAGACCTGGCCCCTTGTTCTTGAAAATAAAAATGGTACTTAAGTATGATTTTCATACTCAAAATCAAACTCTGGGTATTAGTTTCAATGGGGATTCCAGTATGATACTCAAATTTGAGCCTGAAAACGGATTTAAGTATTTTCGAGAACTTTATTATCAATCATTACTTTCAACTTTTTCAAATGCTCAATTCTAAAATGAACCAGCACTAAAGGTACAACTGTCAGCTTTCTATAATAGTAAATAAGTCTCAGTTGCACTTGAGATAAATTAAGTACAGGCTTTTTATTGTTTTAGTTTTCATGGGCACGTTCACCAGCTTTACAGCTTTAACCCTTTCCCTCATATAGACTCATTTTGACGCACTCAGTAGGTACCGCATAAAGCCTGATCTGCAGAAAATGAAATTTTTGAAGTAAAATTAATTTTAATTAGTAAATACTTACCTGTTATTACTTCAGGTATGTGTCTATTTGTGCACAGCTTCCAAAACAGAGTCCGCAAAATAAACCATTCCCTAAACCCCCTAGTTACCGGAAGTGTAACCCCCGTTCTCCAATTGTATATGAAGCCATCGAGGGATACAACCGCCAGCAAGCGGGGAGGGAGGTGGGACTCTGTAATAACAGGTAAGTATTTACTAATTAAAATTAATTTTACTTCAAAAATTTCATTTTAATAGCATAAATACGTTACCTGTTATTACTTCAGGTATGACTTCGTCGCTAAGGCGGGAGGTTGCTAACAAAGAACCTTGATTGCAGCGATACCGAAGTAGAAAACGACCAAAGCCGCCGAGGCGTCAGACATGATGATTAAACTATTGTCTGAGCCACTACAAGTGGACCCAAATCCACAAGGTTTTGTGATTGGTTAGCCAGTGAGCGGAGATAAAAGGAAGAAAACGTAGTAGAAGACTTCCAAGAGGCCGCTTTGAGAATATCGTCCATGGGAGATTTATTCAAGAAAGCCCAAGAAGCAGACAAAGCACGGAGCTCATGTGGTCTAATTCTTAAAAAGGATAGATCCCTGTCCGAAAGATCCGAATAGGCAAACTTGATAGTTGAGGCTACCCAACGAGATATTGATGCTGCCGAAACTTCGCCCCCCCCTTTTATTGGGAGGAAAAGTCGAAGACGACGACCCCGTAAAGATTTAACCTTCTGGAGGTAAAACTTCAAGGCTCTAACTGGGCAAAGAAGCCGATCAGGATCTCCCCTGGAGCAAGACCTAGCAAGGCTCGGAATAACTACCGGAGGGGGACAGACCGAAGGGAGCTGGGTTTTCGCAAGGAAACCAGGTTGAAAGCTCAAAGATACAGAGCCATCAGATATGTTAAAGCGTAAATAGCCTTCCTCAGTAGAAAAGGCATGAATTTCGCAACGACGTTTAGAAGACGCCATTGCTATAAGAAAGACCGTCTTCCATGTTACGTGCAGTAGAGACGCCTCAGAAAGAGGTTCAAAAGGTGCCTTAGTAAGAGCCAGTAAAACACAAGAAAGATCCCACTTCGGAGTTAACGAACGAGAAACTGGCCTAGACAGTTCAAACGAACGAATAATTTCCGAAAGATAAGGATCCGAACCAAGGGAAGAGGATCTGTGAAACTTAAGCGTGTTCGATAACATAGACCTATAACCCTTGATAGAACTGACCGCAAGTTTTTTCTCGTTAAAAAGAAAAACTAGAAAGTTAGCGATTTCTCTGACAGGAGCTTTGACCGGATTAATCTGCCGTGCGATACACCAATCACGGAAGACCTTCCACTTTGCCTGGTAGACAGATCGAGTAGATTGTCTCCTGGCTTTAGAGATAATAGAGGCAACTGTTGCCGAAAATTTCTTCTGTCTAACTCGCTGTTGGATAACATCCAAGCGTGAAGACGAAGAGCGCAAGGATTGTCGTGAAGGACCCTGTTCCGACCTTGTGACAGAAGGTCCGGAACCTGGGGAAGTTCTACAGGATCGTCTATCAGAAGATCCAGAAGATCCACGAACCAAGATCGCGTTGGCCAAAGTGGAGCTACAAGGAGGATCCGGCACTGAGATCGCAGGATTTTCCTTAGAACTAAGGGAATCAGAGAAAACGGTGGAAACGCATAAGCAAATAGATGATCCCAGTTTACAGACAGAGCATCTATCGCCCAAGCCCGGTGATCCGATACCGGTGACACAAACAGCGGAAGCTGGTTGTTCAGCCTGGTAGCAAAGAGATCGACAGACGGAGACCCGAAAATCGCAAACAGAGTTGTCGCGATCCGAGGAAGTAACTTCCATTCCGAGGGGAGAAGAGAATGTCTGCGGGACAGTTGGTCCGCTAGAACATTTAGACGACCCGGAAGATGTCTGACTTGAATGAGTACCGAAGACACCTGACACCAATGAAGAAGGTGCCATGCTTCCATGCACAGAGAAGGCGAGTGCGTCCCCCCCTGTCTGCGGATGTAAGAGACAACAGTCGTGTTGTCCGTAGATACTAGAACAGATTTGCCTCGAATGAGAGGAGAAAACTGTCGTAAGGCTAGTAGAACCGCTTTGAGTTCGAGGTTGTTGATATGAAGAGAACTGTCCTGAGGGGACCAAAGACCCGAGGCCGTGAGACCCAGAGGTTCCAGATGAGCACCCCAGCCTGACAGACTGGCATCCGAGAAGAGGAACAGTTCCGGTTGAGGAGGAGAAAGAGGAACACCCTCTCGGAGAAACGAGGGGGAATTCCACCAACTGAGATGATGAACCAATTCCCGGAGAAACCGGAAGAATGGTCTGTAAATGGTCTCGACTGGGACGCCAGATCGAGAGTAGTATAAATTGAAGAGGTCGCATGTGAAGGCGGCCCAGCGTAACAAGATCCGCTGCTGCATTGATTACTCCCAGAAGCGATAGGAATTCGCGGGCTGAGATCGATTGCCGACGCGAAAACCCCCGAACCAGAGTTAGAAGAGACATAAGTCTGGGTTCCGGAATTCTGATCCTGTTTAGGTCGGTCAGAAATTGCATCCCGACAAACGTGAAGTTCTGGGATGGGATCAACTCCGATTTCTCGGAATTGAGGATGAAGCCTAGCCGGAGAGCTAGGTCTGTCACCCATCGAAGTTCGTCGAGAAGAGCGACTGGGTCCATGTGAAGAAGAAGCCAGTCGTCGAAATACGCCAGGAGGCGTGAGCCGCGAAAATGAACCCTGGCGACCAGAACCGAAACTATTTTGGTGAAGATTCTGGGGGCCGAAGACAGGCCGAACGGAAGGGCCTTGAACTGGTAGACAGTTCGGCCATCCGTGAAACGAAGGTATTTCCTGGAATGAGGATGGATAGATACATGGAAGTAAGCATCCGATAAATCCAGGGAAACAGCCCAGTGACCGGGGAGGACGGCTGCCCTGATCGACGAAGTTGTTTCCATTTTGAAGTGTTCCTTCGGAATGAAGGAGTTTAGATGAGACAGGTCTATGACCGGTCGAAACCCGCCGTCCTTCTTGGGAACCAGAAAGAGGACGGCTGTAAAACCCCGGAGAGGTTGGAATCGAGACCCTTTCTACCGCTCCTTTTTCCAGAAGATCTGAAATGGCGAGTCCCAGACGAGGATGATTGGAGGAGAGATGAATGGGAGAGCGTGATAGTGGAGGGGGGCGACTGAACGGAACCCGATACCCGTGTCTCACGATATACAGGACCCATTGGTCGTCGGTGATTGTCTCCCAATGATGAATGAAATGAGTGAGTCTGCCGCCCACTGGAAGGGGCAGAAACACTCTTCCTCCTAATCGAACGTCTGGAAGAGGAAGCGGAAGAAAGGACGTACCCCTAGGGCTTACTCCTACCCCTTTGACTGGTAGAGGTAGAAGAAGGGGTGGGGGGCGATGAAGGAGGAAATCGTGGTCGCTGCGGACCAGATTGGCGAGCGCCCCTGGAAGAGGGATTGCCTCTGAAAGGAGATTGAGGCTTGCCCTTTTCCGAGTCCTTCGGGGATTTACCGGAAGAAGCCGAAGGTTTCTTCGGTATCCGGAATTTAGGGGGAGCCGAAGTAGGAGTGCGGGGCTGGAAGGCCACCGCGCCGTGCATTTGCTCCTCCCTGGAGGCATCCGCTACTTCCTTGATTCGGCCCCCAAAGAGGGACGAAGAAGAAAGAGGGGCCGACCTAAGCTTTTCTCGAGAAGAAGAGAGAAGTAGCTTGTTGGGGCCGTCCAGGATGGCATCCCGCCTGCAGCGAGTCATCTCGGAAGAGAGAGAGAGAGATAGCAAAATCGAATGTTTTGCCGTCGCTGCTAAGGCCTCTAAAAGAAGCCTGACGGAAGCAGATAAAGCATCCTTTTGTTGTAGCTTGACCGAAAGAGCGGCCACAAAGGAGTCAGTATGCGACGAGATGCCGGAAAGGAAGCGGGAGCGTTGCTCCCAGCGATCCAGGACCTTCTGCTGAAGTGGTAAAGAGGAGGGGACCTTGAGCCGGAGCCGACACGCATCTAGGTCCAGTTTCGGGGGGTGGATAGAAAAATCACCCTCCGGAAACTTGTAGGTCTTGGGGTTAAAACCCAAAGGCCGAAGGTCCGAAGTTGGAATAAACCAGCCCGGTCCTGGCTTAGAGGAGGATGAAGATTCAAAATCCTCCATAGCCGAACGGACGACCGGAGAGAAAGGGAGTAACTCCGGTTCGACTGATTTGGACTCCTTAGGCTTACCGACAAGGTCAAGGTAACCTTCGCACCTCTTCCGGGAGGGAGGAGGGGCCGGTTTGCATACTGATGCAGGTAGGGTAGCAAAGACCTCCTGAACAGCCCTGTCCATGGAAAACCGATTCTCGTCTGACTCCTCGTCCTCGTCAGAGAGAGGATTGTCAGTACGAGGTTCGGAATGAGCGCTGGATCGGCGCGAGGTGGAAGAAAGAGGCACGTCCTCAGCAAATAAGGAGTCCTCCTCCGGAGCATGAAGGGAGATTTCATCCTCCAATTGTCCGCTCGTAGCAGTCCCACTAGTAGGGGGATTGCGAGTCGAGGGAGGAGACCCAGCCTCAGGGCGCGAAGGGGGAGCATCCTGAGGGGGAAAGCCCATGAAAGGAAATGGAGGGAAAAAGGGCCACATAGGGGGCTGTGTGGAAGAAGAGCCCTGTGGACCCGAGGAGGGAGGAGACTGAAGGAACAGTCTATGATCAAGGGTCTCTGGTGGCAGAGAAACCCGATCCCTCCTAGAAGAAGAAGGTTCACCCGGCATGACGGGGGAGGAGGCAGAGCTGAAATGCCTGGCGTATTCCCCCATCATGTGGGACCACCATGTGGAAGGGTCAAAGGTCTGAGGTTGCGCTGAAACATCCGCACCTTGAACCTTGGAAGACGTGGTGGAGCGTAAAGGGGACCGGTCCCGAGTAGCAGAGCTAGGGGACCGGTGACCGGAAAGACCCGGGGAACGGTTGTGGGACCGTTTCTTGGGCACCCTTGAACGTGGAAGAGGAGGTGGCCGAAGCGGAGAAACCGCAGGGCTGCCTGAGGAAAAACTCGAATCCGAATTCTCGGACAAAATCGGCGAAGACCGGCGACCCACACGTCTAGCGTGATGAGCCGACCTGGCCGTTGATCTGTGCAGATCTCTTGCCGATGACCGGTGATGACCGCCGGCCGGTGACCGGTGCCGGTGCTTGTGACCGGTGAATAGTGGTCGGTGACCGGTGCCCGGTGACCGGTGGTCGGTGACCGGTCCTGACCGGTGACCGTCCCTGGAGATAACCCGGTGACCGGTCCCGTGATGGTCGGTGACCGGTCTTGACCGGTGGCTTCCGGCCCGGCCCCAGAGGGGCAGGGCCGGGAGGGGCGGCCTCTCCGGAGAGGGGCGGGAAGCCTTCTTCCTAGGAGGGGGAGAGGGACTCCGACCCCCAGCAGCGCTGAACCCGGAGAAGGAGGAGGAAGATGAGGCCTTCCTTTTCCGGGAAGAGTAAGACCGACGGGAGGAGGCTTTCTTCCATATCTCGTCTGTCCACGAAGCGCAAACGGTGCAGGTGTCGACCCTAGAGCACCCTGAACATGATAGGCAGGACTGATGGGAATCCCAGGACGCCTTAACATGTCCGCAGGAACCCCGGGACTGCGACATATTAAATAGCTATACAAAAGAACAATGTATGCAAAATAAAAGACGGGAAGACCGAAGAAAACCCGTAAAAGAAAAAGTCTCGAAACGAGACAACAGTATATACAAAATCAATATAATAAAACCCCCAAGGCAAAAGGTCCCGATACGGGACGGAAATGGGAATTCTACACGAATATAGAATAAAACTAAGAGAACAATATAAACAACACAGCCGAGGCTATGAAAAGATAAGAAAGGAGAGCTGTAGCGCACAGAAGCTATCAAGAAAGGGACACACAAGGTAACCCACTGAAACTCGATGGCTTCCAAAACACAATTGGAGAACGGGGGTTACACTTCCGGTAACTAGGGGGTTTAGGGAATGGTTTATTTTGCGGACTCTGTTTTGGAAGCTGTGCACAAATAGACACATACCTGAAGTAATAACAGGTAACGTATTTATGCTATTAAAACCACAGTTAAACCTTACAAAATTTAATTACAAAATCCTCATTTCCAGACCACTGAGGAGCAGCGAACAGCATAAAACCTGATCAGCCCGGGACCTCTCTATACCGAAGCATGTGTCCTTGCACTGGACCACTGCTTTATATCCTCACTGATATAGAAATGATGTGACAAGTGAAAGTATACCACAAATACTGAAACTATTAATTATCACAAAACAGGTGCTGTAAGCTAAGACTTATTTACCCCCTCTGACTGACACATTCATAACCTCGCATATAACCTGTTATATTACTGAACTCAGCAAACAAAATACATAAATCATGCAAATGATGATGTATACTACAGTTGGATTTTTTTTTTTTTTTTTTTGCATGAATGAGAAAAATGAATGGCAATGACCTACATTATGAGACCTTTTCCAAAAATCTGCTGAGGGTTATTCATGAACATGATGAGTCCTTTCAGGAAAATAAAACAGACAGATTGATTTTATCCATTTGTGGCAAGAAAACTGCTGACGGCAACACGAGATTTCAAGATTTTGGCACTATAACAATCCACAAGAGAAAAAGCAGTGATCCAATCATTAGTCCAGTGGCACCCTGGTATCAGCTTGGACATATTATAGATAATGTATCTCAAGCCATGGGGGGACTTCATAGTGTGCAACTGTGGCTGAGTGGTTAGTATACGCTATGGATGTTGGATCAAATACACTAGAGCTAACACTAAAGGTGATGAATGCTCACACTGTACTGCTTTATGACAAAATGAAAAGAGGATAATCCCTATGACAGGACAAGACATCAATTATGTGTGAATATAAAACTTGTAAGAAATTATAAAGCTGGTACCAAGATTCAACTTTCAAGATAAGCCTATAGGACTTCCCCTCCATCAATGAAAGATCAGCTTGCTTCATGTTCTCAAGAACACACAATGAAATTAAGAAAAATTTACCAAGTTTCAAAATTTGGCCGCTTAAATTCCATGCTGATTTGAGTATGATACTTGCGCCTGAGCCTAAAATTCTATTTAAATATTTTTTGACAACTGGAACGCTGGATTGACCATCTTGTCACACTTCATTAGTTCCAATCCGAAATGAAATCAAGACTGACCCATGAGAAATCAAAAAGTGGCCTATATTGAAGGGTTCTATATAGAGAGGTAGGTGTGTTGAGCACCTGTCCCTTGATGGCAGGTGGCTCTCATAAGAAGGTGACTCCTAATTTAGGTCTGAAATTACTAATCATGATGTCATATTCCTGCTGAACATGATTTATTAATGTTAACCCTTACCCTGCTGGAACCAGGCCTGGCTCTTTACTGTTGGCTTACCAACTACAAGTTTTCATCTTGTTATCCCTAAAATTGATAATGGACAGTTCCAAAAAAGGTGTGAGCTAAGTCCATTTGAGAAAATGAGCAGGTTAAGGGTTAATCATTATTACTGGGAGGTATATCACATCACAAAAACTGCCATGAGGAAATTATGTGACTGGGGCCCATTTCATAAAATTGATCATACAAACTAATTTGATCTTTGTCATAAGAATGTTGTCATACATAATGCCTACTAATTTCTTATTTGCATAATAAAACAAAGAAAGCTGGTCCATTTCATTAAGCATTATACAAACCAGGGGTGTAAAATTCCACCCAAGTGAAAAATCAGATTTTTTTATTTTTTTTTTTAATTTTCTTGATTTTAAAATCTCTTACACTTCTGTAAACTAATCATCTTTTGTGAGCAAAAAATTCACAAGACATCTGTGAATATACCATTTTTTATACAAAGTTAAGTGAAATTATGAGAGGGATTGGGGCAGTTAGGTATTTAGAAGCAAAGACCAGAAATATCACCTAGGATAAACAGCAGCAGCCATTTTTCCAGTCCCCAAAAAAGACGTTTTCAGACTATATAAGATGATCAGCAACCTGATCTAAGCAGACGCTTCCTAAACTTCCCTTGACTGGCTGCTCAAGATTAGGCATTTGGCTGTAAGGACAGTTCCAGTCTAATCCAGTCTGATATCAAGCAACTAATCAGCGCATTCCATATTACTGACTGAAAGTATTCCCTACACGCACATGAAACAATTTTCCGCCTCAGTTCATTTCTAATTGCACAATACTTGTGTATTTCACAAGTACAATACAATGGCAAGCAACGATAAACCTTAAATATATGTCTAATTGGTACCGCCTTCAAAGAAACCTTAAAAAAAAAAATCAGTATAACTGAAAAGTAACAAAAATATATTAACAAACCAAAGCATTTACTCACCAAAAATTCAAAATATTATATCCAAAGGTCAACACAGTTCGTGAGAGGCTTTATTATGATCGCAATTTTTGACGGGTCACTTTCAATTTACCGTTACCGTTACTCCAAAATCAGATAAAAATGGGTGTTGTCCCAAGTCTATCCTTAACACTGAAAACCTCCGCACGCAGTTCCTCAGTTTGCACAGATCAGCGTATAAAGTTTTATGTCTATAATAAACATTTATACAAAACCAACAAAACCCTGACTGTATTTCAGGCACTGTTGAAAAGGAACAACGTTACTTAAACAATGGAACAGTAAACAACTTTATGAACAAGCAGACAAAATATTAGCACATGCCCCTCGGATTTAGGTATTAAACGGCTGAAGATTTTCTAAAGCTCTGAATGGTCCAACGATTTTTATTCTCTAAACGGTCGACACTACAGTGGAAATTACAGAGCTCACAAAATTCATTGAGAAGGGTGGGCTGTGTTAGACCGAGAGAATAATATCGATTGTTATGGTATTTGTTACATTGCTCATCCAAAAATAGGAGAACAGCCGAGGGATATAGTCTGGGATGTCGTGTTCCCAAAATTGCTGATCAATCATTAATACAAAACTGGCAGCAGTTTTGTAACTCATCATGATCCTTTTTGTCCAGCAAACAAAAATGAGAGTCTGCACACAGTATATGGAATGATGTGTACTGTGATTTATAGGGACATCTCAATTTTTATAGAAAACGAAATTAAATCTTAAAACAAAAAGGGAAAGGATTTTTTTTTATATAATGAATCAAAGACTACCCTAAACTATGATGCATCAATACAGCGAGCCTTTCATGTAATTTGAAATTTTACAACTCAAAGATCCCTGGACCAACAAAACACTACCTTCCATCAAACTGACCTTACACCAAAATCAGCATTTACCTGCACTAAAATGTTTACAAACAAATGAGCTGTTGAAACCAAGGTTCACATGCATTTGCTGGTTGAGGTTCTGTACACCTTTTTATTGGAGAAACAGAAGCGGTCAGGCATAACATCAGTATTAGTCTTATATTGATAAAGTTTGCACTAAAGGTACTGAGCACATCAAAGAAGATATAATACACCATATCACCCTAATATATTACTTAAAGTATCATATAGCTTAAAAAGTTTTTCATATTCATAACCCTCAATTTTAGATATTCATGCACTGGGCTAATTATCACATGACTGTACAGAAGTGTCTTAATTACCTAAATTACCAACCATTCACTATGCATCTCGGGTTTAAAATTAGATATTCATGCACTGGGCTAATTCCGATATATCATGGCTTATAATTTCAGGCCAGTATGACAACCGAAAAAAAGAGAAAACCTAAATAAAATGTAGGTCATACTGTATGTATCACTAATGGCAATAATTCTTAAGGTTGATGGTCCAACCATAAATTTTTATGTACCTGCTGTAAAGTTTACTTGAGTCAGTGGGCCATAATCTCTGTATGACCTTATAAGGGTAGATATCATCAACATATGGGGTAGGGATATAAATCAGCATGTGCCTTGTAAACACTACCTGCTCTGTATGTAGATGGATAGTCTGACAGGGGTCACTGTAGATGTAGATGAGAGGACAAAGTGAAATACTACCTATATAATGATCTCAACAAAATGTTTGTACACCTGGAGTTCTACTATGTTAAATGTCTATTCAACCACACCTTTCGACTTCTTTATTAACCCTTTCCTCATAGAGGACACCATGAAAAGACCTATGCGAACAGCATAAAACCTGATCAGCCTGCGAGTTACTCGCAGGCTGATCAGGTTTTATGCTGTTCGCTGCTCCTCAGTGGTCTGGAAATGAGGATTTTGTAATTAAATTTGGTAAGGTTTAACTGTGGTTTTCTGCAGATCTGGCTTTATGTGATGCCTATTGAGGACGTAAAATGAGTCTATATGAGGGAAAGGGTTAACACTTTCAGTATCAATGGCAGCATTGTAAATTTGAAGGTTGTGGGTTCAAACCTTTTTAAGAGGCCACTTTTTCTAAACAGTCAAACCTTTTTTAAAGGCAGTTAAAAGATTCTGGAATTTACACCTAATTACAGTTCTTACCTCTATTAAGCAACCACCTGCCATAGGAGGCCAAATTGATTTATTTCCCATTATGGCCTCTTTAGGCAGATTTAACAGAAAACAATTCAACCCATGTCAACCCATAGTAATGACTATTTTGGCCCACTTTCAGCATCAGGCAGATTACAGCATTGAAAACTAATCCCAACCCAATAAAACCAAACAGTTCTAATATCTATCACAGTAATACCATTTCTAACTGGCAAAGGCCCTAGCCAAATCAAACATAAACAACTTCTATTGCGCTGTTAACTGTCCATCACTCAATTAAGCCAAGTGCATTTCAAGGAGACATTGTTATTTCGCAAATTCAAACCCATCCAGACCTACCTAACATCAAACTGTGTCAAAATGTGATTAAAACTCCAGGGTATGTGGGCAAACAGAGCTGGTGTAATCATGGATCTATGACCAGCAGTTCTTCAATCCCATTATTGTACGCTGATAAGGACAGTAATTACCAACATGGCCGCCCCGGGTCCAGGCTATTGTTAGACTACCAGGAGGTAAACTAGATGCATCATCAAAATATTGTTGAGAGGACCTTCAAATCAATCGATCTAGGTCAAACAAGGATGGAATTAATCTGATTTCTATATCAGTCTGCAGATTAATGCAACACTGGCATGCAACGATTGCTGACATAATTACAAGGATCGTCTCCTGATATTTCCTTTCGCTATTTTTTTTTATAATTTTATATTTCTATAATTAAATATAATGACTTAAATTCACTAAAAGATATTTATAATTATAAACTCCATGAGATTGTATCTCGTCCCTTACAGAATCTGACACCAACAAGAGTGATGTAATCATACGGCCATGATGATGATAAAAATGGCATTATAAGTAAGAAAGAACTCAAAACTACAAAGTTTCATATTTATTTATACAGTTTTACTATTTAAACACCAACATTTCCATCTATGACCTTACTCTGGATATCAAATTTTAATTTTTCAATTCTGAAGCACAGAATTTGAGGATATTGCACCTTTCAAGTACCAAATCTAAGCACTCTCAACTTACAGATCTCAAACACTAGAACAATGTTATTCTTTAAATAAACCAGTACATGCTTCATCACAATTAGTGAGAATGTGATATGTACCAAGTTTCACTAAAATTGAAAGTAGTGTGTGCCAAAAACTGCCTTATAGCCAGTACAGTGTAGATCCATTATAATGTAAACAGCAATATAACCCCTTAACCCTGTCCCTCATATAACCTTTCCCTCATATATACTCATTAAACCTTTCCTCATAAACTCAATTAACCCTAAATTCCCTTACATATAATCCTCATTTAACCTGTGCCATCATAGACTCATTAAAACCTTCCCTCATTATACCATTTAACGCTTTCCCTCTATATACTCATTTACCCATTTCCCTCATATATAATCATTTAAACTAAATGAACCTCAAATCTTTCCTTTATTATCATTTAGTTCACATAACATGCATTTTCACTTTAAGTTATAATGCAGTTCAATATAATGCAGTTATCTAGACTCAGACCCCAAATATAGCAGTATATTGAAGATGCTATGCATGTATTAGAGGGATGTTTTTAGAATAAGAATTTAAGAGATTTGATATATATTTGCTTAAAACTGTGTTCAAATCTGTCAACTGAGAGAAAAATCCAAAGTAAAAACTTAAAACCTGCCATACTTAGGACTTGATTACCTCACTGGACGTTGATAAGTTCTCATTTATTTTTACTAAATGAAATGTTTTTCTGATGACTTTGTCATTATCCCTATTATATACCCAAGGGCACACAACTCTTCAACACATGGACTTTTCCAAATGAACATCATAAAGTGCACCCCTTCTTTACTACATGGTTACAATACTAATTGACATTTGTGGCTGAGAGTGTAAAGTCGCTGACTTTAACACTCACTCAGCCCTTCACCGAGTGAATCCCGGCAGGGTCATTCGGATTTTCATTTGAGGAAGCCTTCCAGCTGGCTTGCAGTAGGTCGGTGGTTCTACCCGGACACCTCTGTGCATTCAGGGTCTTCCTCCCCCTGTGATTAGCTGGACGTCGCTATATGACTGAAATACTGTCAAAGCAACAGTAAACTCAAATAGTCAAGTCCAGTCTAATTAACATTTATTAACATTAATTACCATCAACATATTATTAGTACAATCCTATCAAAAATGTAACACTTTTCTTTTCAACAGACACATCATATAGTGATTTACAATGACTTTGCTTGCAGGGGATATAAACACTTTTCTTATCATAAATGGTTTTAAAAACTATGACAGAAACACATTTGAATAAAAACCTTCTGCTCTGATATTTTAGCAAATTCTATAGCATTTCATACAACAAAAAAACATCAATGTAAGGGCCATTTCTAAAAATATTCTTATAAGAGAGGTTGCAATATTATCACTATTACTTGAACCAGACTTTTAAGTAATTCCAGCTTCCAATAATCATAAAAAACTTCCTATTTTGAAAATGAGCAAAGCAGGGGAATACCACTACAAATATTAAGTATCAGGGATATTGAACACAGAAGCCTTTAAGGTTTATAAGTCGACTGTTATGGACTTCAATGTTAGGCATAAATGCATGTTACGACAATTTCCCAGCCGGATCAGTGATTTACGGCTGAATAAAACTAATCAATCTGTTGTAAAATGCAGAGGAATAAATCCGAATTTGATTGATTTATAACTAAATGAGTCGTGACGTTGTAATGCACATAGCAAGCAATCCTCTGCATTAAATGAAACTGCACATTTTCTTGCATTAGTCCTGCCATTAGAAAGGCAATTCTTTCAAAATGCACATTAATATTAATCTGAATGACTGAAATATATGACCAAAATAATCCTGATCATCCAGCATGTAACTTTCAGGCTAATCATGTTTTAAACCCTCTACCTCATGAATATTCATATACAAATTGATGTTCATTTACTGAACTTTATATGGTGTGTGAAACAATGGATTTTTCTTTGCACTGGAGATCCTGTAAAATCTGAATTACAATATGTATGAGCAAACAGAGTAGACCCTGATCAGACAGTTCCTTCCAGGAGCTGTCTGATCTGGGTCTGCTCTGTTTGTCAATGCATCCAAAACTCATAATAAGAGGCACAAGGTAAATAATGCTGTTCATAACTAATCAGGACTCTTGAGATGGAAAAGTAACACTGTAAAGCCTACAAAGGCTGAGAACAACTTCCAGTCTGATTTGACATTATGAAAGATAATGCAATTATAAGAGGTTATGGGTTAACTGAGTACTTACTGTGTCCCCAAAGCCAAAGTCTAGCAGGTCCCCTGTCTCAGCTCCACTAGACTGAGTCTCTGGACTGTCGAAGGGATTGGCAGACTGGATGGAGTTGGTCCCCAAGCTATCTCCACCAAAATCCAGTAAGTCATCAAATGCTGACATCCTTAATGTGAGTTATAATCCAATACAAAACTGAAAGTAGACATATCAAGAAGACTTTTTATGACAAGTGAGCAACGTATGCAGATGCCCATGCTTGTCTGTTGTTTTTTTAATTTTAAAAATGGGAAATAAATTTGGTAAAAATGGACCGAAAATATACCAACAGAAGTTGAACAAGCGGTTTCAAAGTGTCTGTTGAAGAATTCAAAAGAAAAAAGCCAATCCATGTCCTCAAATGCCATTACCATTGCAACTTCATATAAATACAATTTAAAACTACACATTGGCAATATTGCTATTTAAAACATTTAGGGTATGCAGATGTGTTATACTACCAGCAAAATGCATTGCAAACACTTCCAAATCTCTCAAGGGAGAAACTGTTCACAAGGCTGATGGTTCTCCATACTCTAAATTCAATGGCAGATGGTTGCAATTATCAATACAAAGAGTGACAGTTCTCAACTTCTGAAGCAAATTGAATAGAAAAGAAAACAGAAGATGCTGTGAAATCTGCCATATGCTGATTTTTCTGTCAAAATCCTGGCACACCAAACACCATTGCTACAAACCTTGCAGCGAAATGTTGTTTTTTGTTGTTGTTGTTGTTTTTTATTGTTTTTTTAAATTGTTTTTATTTATTTTTTTAATAAAAATCAGCTATCAGAGAAATAATCTACAACAAGAGGGCCATGATGGCCCTGAAACGCTCCCCTGAGTACCATTGCTACAACTGATTACAAGGTTTTTAAACAGACAAGAATTCTGATATAACTCAATCTTAAACATTTTAGCCCTGACAATACTACACACCAAATATATAAGCACTGGGCCTTATGGTTTCAGAGGAGAAGACTTAGTGCGGGGTCATTTATCTCCAAAGGGCCACCATTTTGAAAATCTTGGTAATGAACCATAAGATGATGCTACATACCAAATATCTAATCTCTAGGCCTAATGGATTCATAGAAGAAGATTTTTAAAGATTTTCCTATATAACTCTATGTAAAACAAGTGACCACTGGTGCGGAGGCATTTATCACCGTAGGGCTATGATTTGTACAATCTTGGTAATGGCCCATAAGATGATGCTACATACCAAATATCTAAGCTCTAGGCCTTGCAGTTTTGCAGAAGAAGATTTTCAAAGTTTGCATTTTTAGAATCTATTTTTAGCTCCTGTGACCTACTTTTTTAACCAATCTGAATAATTTGTACAACTTTGATAGAGGGCATCATAAGGATGATTCCTGTGAAGCTTGTTAAAATCCCTTCAGCAGTTCATGAGGAGATGTTGTTTAAAGCAAATTGTTGACGACGGACGCACGCACGCAAGCACGCACGCACGACGGACGACGTACAAAAGGCGATCACAAAAGCTCACCATGAGCATGTTGTGCTCAGGTGAGCTAAAAACATACATGCATGTCCACTGAACAATCCTCCCAATTATTGAAATACAAATGCAACCTATGTTGGAAAATATATAAAACACTCTACCCCTTTACACATGTATCACTGCCAGATCTGACACTGGCAGACAAGGTCAGTCCTTTACAACACTGTAAGACAGGGTCAGTCCCTTATTACACTGTTAGACAGGGGACAGTCCCTTATTACACTGTTAGACAGGGTCAATCCCTTATAATACTGTTAGACAGGCCTTATAATACTGTTAGACAGGGGTCAGTTCCTTATTACACTGTTAGACAGGCGTCAGTTCCTTATTACACTGTTAAACAGGGTCAGCCCTTTATAATACTGTTAGACAGGGGTCAGTTCCTTATTACACTGTTAGACAGGGTCAGTTCCTTATAATACTGTTAGACAGGGGTCAGTCCCTTATAATACTGTTAGACAGGGTCAGTCCCTTATAACACTGTTAGACAGGGGTCAGTCCCTTATAATACTGTCAGATAGGGTCAGTCCTTATAATACTGTTAGTCAGGGGTCAGTCCCTTATAATACTGTTAGACAGGGGCCCTTATAAAACTGTAGATATTGTCCTTTCCTTATAACACTGGGTATCTAACTTAAATTTTCCTTAAATAAATGTAGGCCAGTGTAATAATTGACATGGTAAGCCTGTATTTTAATTGACATGGTCAGCATGTATACTAACATGGTCAGTCTGTAATATAATCAATATACATGGTCAGCCTGTAATGTAATAGACATGGTCAGCCTGAAATATAATTACTAGATATGGTCAGCCTGTAATATAATCACTAGACATGGTCAGCCTGTAATATAATAGACATGGTCAGCCTGTAATATAATATTGACATGGTCAGCCTGTAATATAATAGGCATGGTCAGCATGTAATATAATTACTAGACATGGTCAGCCTGTAATATAATCAGCCTGTAATATTATCACTAGACCATAAAAATATCAAGTCAGCCTAATAATATTCTTTCTTAACATCTTAAAATAACAGTTTCAATGGGCAAAACCAGTCAAACAAATCTCTAGTAAAATTTCAAAACAAATTCATTATCTTTACTGAAAATTAACAAGGCAGCACCCTTTGAACCATTACAAAAAAAAAAACATTTTTAAACCTTGAGTGCATGTATAAACAGACCCTGTTTAAGTAAAAACAATGTGATTGCTCTGAAATATATGCGTAGAAATAGCACATATTTTCTCTGAAATGTATAAAAGGTGACTGGTACAGAAACTCCCTTCACAAATTCTTGATTTACCACAACTATGAGTCACCCTGGAGTCATGTTACAGCCTCTCCTAGAAACTTTATGAAGCTATATAACTTACATGCACCAAATATATACCCCATCCTAATGGCAGCTGCTAGAAGCCCTGGAAAGCCTCTTATAATGTCTGGAACAGCATAACAATGTAATATAATTGTACCTTATTCTACAGATTTATAAAGGGAGCCATTGTCTAAAAAAATTTATTGCTGCATAAATTGCATTTTTATTTTGAATACTTGCATTGTTATGCATGCAGCATGAACTGATTTGGAGGGGGGGGGGGGGTGTCTGTGTAAAGGGGAAGGGTGGGTTAGTTTTAATTTCAAACTCTCAATAAATCATCTGGTCACTTTTATTCACACATAAACAATTGTTCAAAAGCATCAGAAACATTTCGATGCAAGATTTTCCTAGTTGTTGTTTGTTTGTTTGTTGCATTGGATTTAACATACCACCAACAGCATTTTAGTCACTTGAGGAGACTATCTGTCTACATAGTACTGCCGCACTGCAGTATCTGGCACACTTCAGTCATGAGACTATCCTTATAGACTGAGTAACAAGAGTGCTGGTTATCGCATAATATGCCCGTCCTGTAATTTTATTAATTCAATGGTCGTAAGTCTGGAGTGTCTGAGATATTGACCAAATTTGGTAAAGATTGGTTCACATTTTCAATGACTGAGAGCAGATACTTTTATATATTGATATTTTGCAAGTTTTCATTAATTAAGGGCCATAACTCTGGAGTGTCTAGGACAATCTGGCTGGTTATTACATTTGTTCAAGATATTGTGCCCATATATATTGTGACCAAGTTTGGTAAAGATCCTTTCATGATTGTTTTGAGTTAGAGAGTGGACAATATCAGTGGATGCAGCCAGCCCAACCACTGCAGGTGATCCATAATACTTCCCGTCTTTGATGATGTTCTAAGTACTCGGTCAGAACAGAACTGGTTCCAGTTGTTCTAACAGAGGAAACTTTTAATAATTAAGAATATATAATATTCTTACTATAATTCCTCTTATCTGAGATTCAAGGTCAGATGATACATGCATAATCATCTGTCCATCATTAATTCTGCATAACCTTCCTCATATAGTCATTTGAAACTCATGGTACAATAAAGCCTGATCTCAAAACACAGTTAAACTACCAATTTAATTACAATTCTCTTCCGACACTGAACAACAGCTAACCTTAGCCTCAGTTAACTGCAGTATCGGTTATGCTGTTGCATAGTCTTCATGTTCTCATGAGGGAAAGGGTTAACAAACTTATGGTAAGGGAGAGGAACAGATGATCCATACAAAGCAATTGAGTCCTTCATCTGTTTCACTCTTTAAGTCAATTTGTTAAAGGCTTTAAAACTGCAATTCATGGTATGATCCTCACACAAATAAAACTGTTTCTTCTCAGTTTCATTTTTCAAGTCTTGGAAGTAATGCCTAATCTGTCTGACTCCAAGACCTTCACATACATAAATATTCAAACATATGCTTTCACCCTAAAACTATGTGAACAAATTTTCAGACATTCAAAGAATGGCAGAGACTTCCTTTTCATCTGGGATTTCACTAAAATCAGATTAAATATAAATCACAGAAACATCTGCGGAAATATGGTCTGTAATGTATGTTTTCGTCTCAAGATAGCACACCAGTAAACCATAAGGAAATGCTAACACCAGGGCCTGCTTGTACAGATGTTATATCTATTGCACACTTACAAGGTTCAATATGGGTCAGTCTAACCATGCACCATGGATTTGCAACTTGGCAAAACTGCATATTCCCTGGTTATGTGCAAAAATACAAAAACTGCATCGATGTTTATCATGATAATGAATATTTCTGAAAAGATTTCCACTGAAAAAAAAGTTTGCTTTAGATTGCTTTGATGTGAATGAGATGTATTTAGGTTCCTTAAATATGAGACATCCTGGGTGCACTTAAACCAGTCCACTGCCATTGTTACTTATTTTAAGGATATGCATGCCTTAAACATTATAGCAGCTGCAAAGTGTAAGTTTGACAGAAAAGTATGCTGCAATACTTGTGAACCTGACCTTGCACACGCTCCCCACTCCAGTGGTTTCTTGTATTTTATACAAATGTATCCTATGTCAATATTTAGGATTTTGGAGCTGAGTCTGGCCATGATGCCAATCCCAATCAGTGTTACATATTTCTATATAACCCTTCCAGGTAAAAGTAATGGCTATACCAAAAAATCTGTAACCCTTTCCCTCATATAGACTCATTTTGATGCACTCAATAGGTACCACATAAAACCTGATCTGCAGAAAACCACAGTTAAACCTTACCAAATTAAATAATAAAGTCCTCATTTCCAGACCACTGATGAGCAGCGAACAGCATAAAACCTGATCAGCCTGCGAGTTACTCGCAGGCTGATCTGGTTTTATGTTGTTCGCATAGGTCTTTTCATGGTTTCCTCTATGAGGGAAAGGGTTAAGAAGAATCTAAATTACCAATCAGAACTTATTTCCATAACTTATAATGCAGGTGACTGCTTTCATTCACCTAAATCCTAACCCCAATTTTCTCTAAATCCAAACATGGTCAAGTACTAGAGACCAGACTTAAAATTCATTTCTTTTTACATTCATTGGGACACAAATTCTTATTCTAACCAGTCTCATCAGTTCCTGGGTTGGACCAGTACTTTGCACCTTGAAAGTCGTAAAAGATTCTTGTCCTGAACCCACAACCTTCTGATCCACAACTGTGTCTGCTACCAATGGACCAATATATCCAGATGAACCATCTGCAAGTAACTGGAGCCTCCTCATTCTGAATCACAGCTGGGATATTTTGCATATCACCAACACAATGAACAAACTCAAACCAAGAACCTTCAAACTGAAACCTCACACCTCATCCACTGAAAAAAAAAAAGCCAGGTGAGTAATTAATTGGACCACTTCCACAATAATACCTACTGAGAGTGAATCAGAATGACATATGTTGAACCAGGGAACCAAGACCTTTCTGCACACTCCTTGATCAGCAATGATAAATGTCTCCCCCAGCCTCTACTCATTATGAGCACCTGGCAGTTTTCCTCATATTACCTGAGTATGACTCATGGGAGATAAGGGTGCCAACACAAGGTATTTCATTCTGGAACTGCAAGAGCAAAAGTTTTGGACACTTCCCTCTTGTGGTCAGCTGCAAGAAGTCAAGTCAACAATCGCCTTTCAGAGTTGGCAAAAGCAGTTACCACAGGAAACTGGTACACTTAATATATCTAATTGATATATACTACTCAAAGTTTGCTAAGCACCATCCGTTATTTTCCCGTAGCGTTTCATGCTTAGACAAGCGACTTTAAAGGCATGCTACATTACATTTTACAATAAAACAAATTTTGCTTTTATACAAAAGTATTGTTTATGTACCAAACTTACTACCATAGCGTTTCATGCTTAGACAAGCGACTTTCGGATCCTCAATACTGGGAATTAATCATAATTAGAAAGTGCGAAATTTTGAGAAAACACCTTAAAATTTAAAGTCAGCTAAATTCAGAACTTTAATCTTTAAATATTCCTGTTTTCTAAATGGAATACTTTTAAGGATATTTGTGACGATGTTGGCCTATTCATGGTCATTTTTTCTGTATTGATCACATGATTTAACTTCAATTTATAAAATACCATTTCTTGCAAAAAACACACTTTTGTGAATTTGCCAGCTAATGACAGGAATTGGCTAAAGCGCTGTAACTCATTGTTGAGTCTCTTTTCTATCATTTTGACAAAAACTATGCGGAAAAATGATGGTCAGCTAACGCTTTCCTTTCAGGTACATAGCATTACATTAAGCATGTGTTTTCATGTGACTCTATGGGAAAATAGCCAGTGGTGCTTAGCAAACTTTGAGTAGTACCCATGAAAACAAATAATTTTTCATAGGGTATGGACATGTGCTTCAGATCAAATTATTTTAGGAGGAAGCATCATCTATTATAATTATGTAGGATATTTTTCTCAAAGGAAAAGAAATATTCTGGGGTAATTCAGCAACTGGGAAAAAATACATGAAATTTAAATAAATTAAATAAAAATTATGACCGAGACATCCCCTGTTAAAAAGAGGAAAACCAATAGACACAAAAATAATGAACTGCATGACATGGGCTACAGAGCTACACCAGCCTGCAAATAACTTTTCAATCTAATCAGGTTTTCAACAGTTTGCTGACTATCAGTAGCTTATTGATATCAAGCAAACAGTTAATAAAATTCTTTTTAACCCTTTACCTTATGAATATTCATGTATAGATTTATTTCTTGCTAAATTATTGAATTAATTAATAGCATATGAAACAACAGTTTTCTTTGCCAATTGCATGCAGTCTGTGTAGAATGACTTGACTAGACTATCTGAGTTAACAGTCGCTTCGACTGTATTTCAGTCATATAGCCCGAATGCACGGAAGCTTCCAGGTAGAACCACTGACCTACTGAAAGCCAGCTTCCTTACATGAAAATCCAAATGACCCTGCCGGGATTCGTACCCATGCAGTGAGGGGCTTAGTGAGTGTTAAAGTCAGTGACTTTACCCTCTCGGCCATGGAGGCCCTGTGTAGAATGAGAGATACAATATGTATGAGCAAACTGAGGAGACCCAGTGACTGATCTAGGTCTGCTCTGTTAGCCAAGGCATCAGAACCTATCTATAAGAGGTAAAGGGTTAATTGACTAATTGACTTGACTAATTGAGTTTACTGTCATTTCAACATTATTTCAGTCATATAGCGATATCCATGTAATTACAGGTGGAGGAAGACCCCGAATGCACGGAGGCATCTGGGTAGAACCACTGACCTACTGCAAGCCAGCTGGAGGGCTTACTCATATGAAAATCCAAATTACCCTGCCAGGATTCGAACCCATGCAGTGAGGGGCTGAGTGAGTGTTAAAGTCAGTGACTTTACCCTCTAGGTGACGGAGGCCCCCAGGTAAAGGGTTAAAATTTACTGTTCATTCAAATGAACAAGCCTGGTAAATAGACAGATGTATTGAGACAAATAATGACTCAGCAGGAGGAAATATTAATAACAGAGTGTTCACTCTGAACTCTTGCAGTTTTCAAGCATTTTCAGCAATCGCAGCCAAATCAATGACTGTATGATCTAACAACAAGACAAGCCCCTATGCAAATATCAGCTGCACTCTTTTGTGTTGGAAAGCCTGCAGTATTGACTGGTACTCATGTCATTCCGCCCTGCATGGTGCACTTCTGCTGCTGATTTATGATGAAAGTATAGAAGCAGTCTGCTTCACACAGACATGTTCTTTAAATTCTTCACAATTCCATGAATGCTTTATACTGATAAAGACATGCCTCTTTGGTTTCAAAGTCTTGGGACTTGAAGGCAGACATACAAGTATGAAAGATGAAACTGTATGTGTTTGTCTAGATAAGACTTCAGAAATTGTAAAGGTATATTTCACCTTCAGCAGTCTTCACAAGAGAATGCCTCTTGACACATGTAGTCCAGTCAGCCTATAGATTTCACCTATCCTATTTCATTTCACTGGAAAAATAAAATAGCTAACTTTAATAATCTTAACAAGTATGACTGAGTTTCACTGCACCATCAGTCCTAGCTGAGTCACTTTTCTTTATGGCGGTTAATAAACACTAAAATAAAACTATTATCGTAGAAGGATCTTTATCTATTATTCATAAATTTCACATTAAATTTAAACATTGCTTGGGGAAACAAGTACTTTCATTAATCCCTCTCGATGATTCTTGGGTGGACCAGTACTAATATTGTGCCAAGGAAGATCTTTGAAAATTCTTGCACTCAGCGGGAATCAAACACACCCTTATTTCACCTTACACTGTTTTATGTTGATTGTTTCTTTGTTAATTTTGAATAAAAAACAAAAACATCAGCTTCTAGTAAATAATTACTTAAAACAGGAAGAAGTGATAAATGCACTTGAAACAAGCAGAACTCACCACAAATTTTGGAGGTGCCCAATACAGCTTTGAAAAGTCATTGCTACGGTGCTAAAAAGAAAACCTACACATTTACATCATACTAAACAGTGTTAGACTGTTGAAAAGCATTTTTCAGCAGGTTTTTATAGCATTACTTTCTCATCTACAGAGTGTAGACGCAAATTAAACAGTATAAAACCCGATTAGCCTGCAAGTAACACTCAGGTTGATTTTATACTAGTTGAAGAGGTCATTTAGTTTAATAGAGCTTTCATGTAATATTTAGAAAATAAAGAGAATGCAGAATAATGCACGGTGTTAAGTTCAGAGTGATTAATTACAAAAAATCACACCATGCATCATTTTGCAATATAGCATTCAGAACAAAACTCTCTTTCCATTCTAACATGTTTACTGGACAGCAAAATTTTTAAAGTGATATATATCTGTTTATTCTTTTTTTCATTTTACTTTAGAACTCAATAATGACACCTTATAATAAATGCTATTTTCTAACAGTTACTGAGCATATATATAAAAAAAATATATATATATCAGAAAAAAGCGCAAGCCTCAAGCCTTCTTGGTTTATATAGCAGATTTTTTTAGAATGTGTTAAAATGGGTTTTATATATAAATCGATTTTCTTACCTGAATTTGTTATTTAGTGAAGGAAATCAAGACCACCCTACCAAGGTAACCCTAAAATAACAGTGTAGCCAGGTACCTTTTGATGGAATCAGACTTTAACAGATGCCAAGGAAATTGAATGGATCAAACTGATTTACCTTTTCGGAACTTTTATCTTCCTTTGCAATGAAAGATAATGTCAGCACAAGCAAATAATGTGATGAGATAGGACATCAGAGATTTACTTTCTCTTGGCAGACACTGATTACAGTGTAAAAGTGGCCTACCTATAAACCAAAGTTTCTGTAATTTTTCTGAAAGCTAAAGCTGGCATAAAAAAAACAACACATTTTAGGATGATGGGGAATTGAAATTTGGACATAAGAAAAGCCTAGAATTATCCTTGAACAGTCTCAATTTAGACCAGTTTTAAAATATTCAAAACAATCCTTATTATTTGAATGTCAGATTGTACTAGTATAAATACTTTGAAATGCATGTACTAAATTTAACCTAAGGGTAGGGCCTGTAAAAATGTCTAGGCTTTCTTTTTTGTTTGTATATTCTAGACTGTATGTTAAAATCTAGTTTTATATGTGAATGCATAATAAAGTACTCCAGCATTTTCACTTTGGTTAAATTCTGTTTTATTTAATATGGTGACATATAAGTATCAACCAAACCAAATTCAAGGGAGATAACACAATAATTTTATCAACAAATATCTTAGTGGTATCCTTAGAGTTACCTTAAATACTGCTGAATATGGGGATAAATTTCTGCTTCAAGAATTTATTCAGATTACATATATACTTAGTCAACACAATAAATTAACATGAATTCAAATTTTAAAATGAATAAATGTGATATAAATCTTGATTATAAGAGTCTCTTTGGCCAAAATTTTGATACTGAGAAAATATGGTTATTTTATTACATGTACACAAACAATCTTGACTTAGGTATTCATTACAATCAACTGTAAACTTCAATTCATAAAATGCTAAAATTAAAAAAAAAAAAAGGGGGGTTATAACACCAAAGCTCGACCAAAATCGCAACTGTAAAATCAGTGTAAAGACATGGTGGATGAAATTCTATTAAAAGTCCTGTCTTTTATCCAAAAGCCAGATAAGTCATCAAAAAATGGTAATTTAAAGATCAAAACCATGCTTTGG
>CM037783.1:65279222-65329222 GCA_021229015.1 Solen grandis | reverse complement strand
CAAAGGGTGCTTGTGAGAACAGGATGTGTCATTACCTTGACCAAAGGTCATTTGCTAAAGGTCAAGGTCATGGGCTGTGTCTTTGTTCATGTATGGCCTATTTCTTTTAAACCCTTTGATATTAGAAATATAAAAGAAATAAAAAGAGGTAACTCATGGATTGAAAATTGATTTTTATTAAATCTTTTAATTATTCTGATAATGAATTTAACCCTTCATCACATATAGACATGTTTTGATACCTTGGCAACCTGAGCAGACATGGAACAAGTACTTTTATCAGTGTCTCCCCTGTCTCCTTATATAATATTGAAACTCAGTTTCTATACCTTGGCAAATGTCATTAAATTTTAATTTTAAAAAAATTTTATGAATTTGTACATGAATATACATGAGGTCAGAGGGTTAAACTTCATGATCTTCTATACAATTAATAAAATCTCTAATTATTGTTCACAAACAAATGTACAAACTGACAAACCTTTCAAAGAATTAAAGTGAAACAGGCATGTAGGCATTAACAGTAACATACTCTAATTTCATTTTCAACCTATGAAATATAGAAGAATTTTAACCCTTACAATGCTGGGGGCACTTGTAACTGCCTTTGCTACCAGTGTAGACCAAGATCAGCCTGCACATCCATGTAGTCTGATCTTGGTTTGCACTACTCACTATTCAGGCAATGAATCTTCAGCAAGCACCCCTATAAATAACTAATGGTACTGTCCATAATGAAAAAAGGAGAAGTCCAAGTAAGAAATTTAACATGGTAAGGGTTATACAGAAATGATAGACTTTATGGCAGTCCCTGTACAGCAACATAGATTTAAGGTAATCCATCATTGGATTATAATCAAGGTCCTTCAAATGCTGGAAAAGACTTCAGTGCAGATTCAAGCATCCACTGACATGGAGTTATAGGACCTTTTTCTCAAAGTCTATAAAGGCTTGTGCCACAGTGACACTTTGGGGGTGGGTGGTGGTTGTTGTCATATGGGAAATTCACTTTTAGTGAGATGTTGTGTAAAACAGACTCTGTGGTTCACTCTCACCCTTACACCACCACAGTCACGGGGTCCACTCTATATGACACAGAGGGTGGCAGAATTGAAGGCAACAAGCCAACTTGTAGTTGATTCCTTTTATTGTCCAGTATTATATTTTCCTACCATAAATTCAAATTCACAATGTCCAAGATTTCACAAGATGAATTAAAACAATTCAAGATAAACTCCACAAGATTATTCAATTCCTTCAGACTTGTGTATATGACTCTCTATAAGACTAACTATCCAAGATTGCATTTACTAGACTACTCTCAAGACTTTTTCAAGACTGTCTTAAATTCTGCAAGAATAACTTTATATTAAACTGAAGGGTTTACAATAATTAACCAATAAAATTAAACAAATAATCAAGTAGATAACCAATGATATCCATTATTACAAATTATCAAATAGCATATGGGAGTTAAGTAAAGCTTCACAGCTAATTAACACATGCAACATTTGGCTTGCTGCAACAATAGCTTTGTCATCAGGTGCTAGAAGTTATGTCTATCTCAAAGTATATTATTGTTTATACATCAAAGTAAAATGTGTCAACTCTGGTAGAGTTCAGTTGATTAAATAAAACCTGAAAAGACTGTCCTAAATTCCACAGTGGCACTTGTATTTATTATAAATTTCCCATTATCACTTAATGGATCATGATCACAATTTAATGATGGATTGATTACCTTAAATCAATGCTATCTATATTTAGGGCTGTTCTGTGATTCCCTATAGAGAACCTGGCTGTCTATAATATTCTACACTAGCTACTTACAAAACATATCACAATATACAAAGAATCACATCACATGACCCATAACCTTACCAAACCATTCTAACTTCATTCCTCACTGTTTTGTTTACAGCTTCTTAGTTATTTTGAATTTAAAGCATTAAGTAATAGTTTAAAATCTTAAGCTTGAAACACATTTTACCCTTCTTGTTTCACAGGGTATTTAACCCTTTCCCTCATAGAGGACACCATGAAAAGACCTATGCTAACAGCATAAAACCAGATCAGCCTGCGAGTAACTCGCAGGCTGGTCAGGTTTTATGCTGTTCGCTGCTCCTGGAAATGAGGATTTTGTAATTAAATTTGGTAAGGTTTAACTGTGGTTTTCTGCAGATCAGGCTTTATGTGATACCTACTGAGTGCATCAAAATGAGTCTATATGAGGGAAAGGGTTAAGTAAATGAAATACCATGTGGATAAACAATATATGTAAAGAAATACAAAATTCTTAAGTCTGTCAAAAGCTGCAGTTTAACTGCAGAATATGCAGTTAATCGATGAAATTTTTGTGGAATTTTCTAGTAGGATTCCATAGAATAGATATTTATCATAGCTGAAAATGATAAATTATCTTTAGTAATTATGAAATAAAAAAAAAAAAATTTTTAACAGTATTTAAATAAATTGGAAGTAGAATAACAATGTCTTGACTCTAAGCAAATCATTAATCATTTTACTCTGGAATGATAAAAATTGCATTCAATTTGATAATGACTATCTAAATATTAATAAAAGGACGCCCTTAGTACTAGGACCACCTATATAAAGATCATTTTGTCTCTATTTCATCTCAAACACTGTTACTGTATCTGAATACCCTGCCACAAACAGCCTCCTGTTGCTGCAGTCAAAACTCAGGGCCCTAATATCCTGTACACCAGCAGACAGTGGTACCACTTCCCCCAGGGGCTGTCCCCTCTCTGTCACCTGGACCACATTTCTAGATTTATTCCCCCCTACAAACACACTGCCACAGCTGTCCACACATACTGACCTACAATCATGCAGACCCAGACCTTTGTACCTGAATATCTCCTGACCTGACATGCCTACACCTACCAGACCATGTGTCTCATCAGCAATATAGAGAGCATCTCCTGACTGACTGAATGTGATGTTACGTGTGGCTGACAGTCCAAGATTTCCTGATTTAATCAGTGAGCCTGACAGTGTGTAGAACAGTACATCATCTGTATAGTTGGACACACAGAGCTTGTTGTCCCAGTAGGAGATACCATAGCAGTCATGATTTAGCTTGATGGATCTAGTGAGGGACATTTTGTGAGGACCAAGGGATACAAACTGTATTGTATTGTTCAGACATACTGCTGCCTCCTGCTGACTGATACAACACACACCACGTGGTCTGCCAGGTAGATCACAGTGGTCTGTGACTGTGAAGGTGGTGGTGTTCAGGAGCTTCAGCTTCATGTTGTTGTGATCTGACAGTAGGAGGGAGCCATCAGGCAGGAGACAGGAACCCAGAATATTACATTTAAATATGTCATCCTTGATGCTGATATTGATTTCTTGTTTCTGTCCAGTCTTGTACAGTGTTGGTGACTGAGTTGAAGTAATCACAGAAGGATGTTTTATGTTTTGCTTTTCCTCCCCTGGTAATGGTGACCCAAGTGTTTGAAGACCTGTTAAGCACTGTTCAATCTGTCTGTCAGGTTGAAACTGAAGAGACTGGTGCTGTGTGATTTCTTGTACTTCTTGAACAAGTTGATCAGCAACAGTTATGATTTTCTGGCTTTTTTTAATGTTGACAAATAACTGGGCTGTATTTTCATCATGTCTGTCAAGTTGACTGCGATATTTCTGGACATCTGTCATCACCTCCTGACAGTTGTTGGTGTTCTGTTGAAGTTTTTCCTCCTCTTCCTTAAATTTATTTACCAATATTTTCTTTTCTGCCTCCCCCAGATTTTTAATAATGACCATCAGTGTCTCTACATATGAGTCTACAGCTGCCAACTGTTTCTCCCTCTCTGTCTGCAATATTTCTACCTGTCTGTCCCTCAGCCTCCCTCCCTCTGTAAGCCTGTCCCTCACTCTGTCTAGCCCCACCCTTGCTTGCTGTAACTCTTCCTCCTTGAAAAGCTGTCCCACTTTATTTGGAATGTACAGAACTGTCTGACATGACCTGTTTGGATTTGGAAAATATTGATCATAATTATGTGGTTAGTAAAATATACTCAGTCTCTTGAATAAACAGTTTGATAATAAATAATTGCATTTTGTTAAAATCAAAATAGTAAATATATTTATGACGATCTTCAAAACTAAGAATAATATAATTCACAGTTAAACCTATGTTAGGAACCACCTGCATTAAACAGTCTAATTTATTTTGTATCTAACTTCCATTTAGCAAGCATCTGCTTTAAAGATTCCAAATAATTTTACATTGTGACCTCCATGTAGCAACCACCTGCTTTAAACAGTAATTTGTTTTACAGTTAACCTCCATTTAGGAGCCAGCTGGTCTAAGCAGCCACTTTCTCTTGTTTCCATGACTGGCTAGTAACTTTAGATGAATTTGATTGTACACTGTAAACTCTTTATAACGCGGGTTTGGGGGTCCAAGGTGGTGATCCGCGCTCTATGTGAATCCGCGTTATTGTTATTTCAGGTTAAAATCCCCCCCCTCACTTATACTGTATGCTATATCGAGTAAAGCCATCCCCCACCCACCCGCTTACACTGTACCGATAAAATTGGCGGTCAGTTTCTGTCTTATTGTGCTTAATCGATAATCCGTATCAAAATGTGCTGAAGTGCGAAAACATAACAGGTTCATGTCATTAGTCGGGGGAAAAATAGCCGATATTGGCTTCTTAACTGTTTGACTTATGACAGTTTACCATTGTTCACCCACCTAAGTGTACTAGTGTGACTGGTTTTCAGCCTAAAGCGAGAGAAACTAACACGTATCAGGTAATCAGCGGATAACCGGGAACCGCTGTTTGTAAACAAAAATGGCGGCTACAATAGAATGATACATACGAAAAATACGAAAATTGCTTTTTTTTTTCAAAAAAAAAGGGGTCCATGGACATCCGCGTTACATTGGATACAGCGTTGTTCCGAGGAGCGTTATAAGGAGTTTACAGTGTATATATGAAAAACAAAGCTAGAGCATGTTTAAAGTCTTTCTAATGAAATACAGATTTTTGTCAAATATATATATGAAAATTGGAAAAGCGGCTTATGGGCAGATTCAGGTAACTCAATGTCACAATGCTAAGTACTGGTCAGTGTGACTTGCACTTAAGATTAGCACCTGGCATATGATGTTTGCACCCTGCCTGTGTCTTTCTGCTCTCTCTTCATACTGTGAACTGGACACTCATTTATTATAATTATGGAAGACTGACCATGAAACTCTTTTAAGTCCATATAGAAATAGAAGGAGATGGAACAGTTTTGCAGTCAACCCTCGTTATGGTTGAGCAGGTCCAAATAAACACAAAAAATCTTATCCAATAAAATTATATACTGATTGTAATATACTGGATGATAAAAAAAAACCATGTTGTCAGGGATATTTTATTCTCCAGAGAATATCTATTGTTATGCTCTGCCAACTGCGTTGCAGGGTATATAGATTTTTAGCTCACCTGAGCACTTGTGCTCAGGATGAGATTTTGTGACCTACTTTTGTCCGTCTTGTGACATGCAACTTCAGTCGTCAACAATTGCTTGTGAACACTCTAGAAGCCACAGTTTTGGCCCAATCTTCATGAAAATTGGTCAAGGTGTTTGTCTACTTGATATCTTGTATAAGTTTGAAATTGGGTCAGTTGGATCAAAAACAAGGTCACAAAGTCAAATCTTAGAAAATTTTAGAAATTACCTTGTGAACACTCTAGAGGCCACAGTTTAAGCCCAATCTTCAAAAAATTTGGTCAGAATGTACGTCTTAATGATATCTCGGGTTAGTTCGAATTGGGTCATGTGTAGTCAAAAACTAGGTCACTAAATCAATTCTTAAAAAGTCTTAGAAAAACCCTGTGAACACACTAGAGGCCATATTCTTGGCCCAGCCTTCACAGAACTTGGTCAGAATGTTTATCTATGTGAAATCTTGCATTAGTTTCAAAATGGGTCACTTGGGGTCAAAAAGTAGGTCACCAGGTCAAATCATAGAAAAAGAATATTGAGAACACTGTAGAGGCTACATTTTTGTCCAAGTCTTCATAACACTTGATAAGAATGTTGTCTACATGAAGTCCTTGATGAGTGCAAATTTAGGTAGGGTCAAAATGTAGGTCACTTAGTCAAATGTTTGAAAATCATTGCAAATACTTTAGATGCCACATTTTTTGGTAATCATGCCTAACACAGCAATCTTACCCAGGTGAGCGGCACAGGGCTGTCTTGGCCCTCTTGTTTGTTTTGTTTTTTGATTGTTGTTTATAGTTTTCCAAATTAGTTTCCCTCAAATATCTTGATTTAAAATGGGTATAACATGATAAAGATCAAACTCCGCACTGGCTACTTAACCACTGCCACCACACAAGTCATGTGATGATAGTTGAAGCCATGTGACCAAAACATGGCCATAACCTACTGGTAAATTAACCAACTTTTCCTTCCAAAATTGTTAAACACTATCTGCTTTGTTTTAAAAATAATTGTTGGATTAAATTCTCTCGCACAATAAAAAATCAGTTGCAGTTCACTTTCACAAGCCATCTGCAATGTTGTCTAGTTACCGATGTAGCAGTAAAAATACATTCATAATTTTATAAATTATTATCATTTGATTTTATTGTTTACTTTTTTCATAATTATGAATATTATTTTCGTGAAATATAACAAAACTGATATGATATATTCAAAACTAAAATCAAAATTGAAAAAAGTCAATCCGGCCTTTATCAGACGAATCTACTTATGGTGGCAGTGGTTATCAAAAAAGAATAGTGTGATCTATGATATGTTACATTTGTTCAAAGTAGACATTTTAATGTTATTAATCTTACCTGTGTTCATCAAAAACGCAGGTGTTACAACCCACATCATCGTGGTCCTGGCAATATGTGTCCACCAACATGGTTGGGTGTTTTGGACACCTGTCAGTTGGCAAGAACACTTGACCACTGGCCATGGATGGCTCCTGAAGGACATGGTCATCATGGATAACATTGTGAGCCTCCAGACAATTAGTGCAGAAATGTTTTTGACATTCCTTGCAAAATTTCTCTGATGTCCTCTCCTTTTTCTTCTTGTAACAAGTTGAACATTTATATTCCATTACTTCTTCTGAAGCTTTCTTGTAGAAAGATGAAGCCATGTTTGTCCTTTACTTCAGAGTCACTACAAAATACGATTTTCCAAAAATAAAGGGAAGTGAATGTTGTTTATTTTCAGTCAATCTCCTACACAGTGACCTCCCCTTATTATTACTGTAAGAGAATATCTCTTTTGTATCAGTATAACAAATAATTCAGACTTTTTGAGAAATAAATAGTCTATAGTCTATATATAAAATGTTCACCTTATGGTCCTCTACTATAAATGCTAAGAGTAAATTAATCCCTAAGTTATCTGCTAGTTTCCTGATACAATATATACTCTGTTTAGACTATTTAAAAAAATCTTCTATGAACCCAATTGTCAGAATTTAATTTATTTGGGCACAAAGGGTCATCTCAGCCCTCTACCATAATTACTTTAATAAGGTTGATCCCTTGAAAAATTAGGCATCAAAGGGGTTAGCTAGTTTGCTCATATGATTTCTACAGAAACTTTAGAAATCTTTGTATCTGAAATTTGAATATGGTTGATGCTGAAGGTAGCCAGGTATAATCATGTGACCTGAAATGTTTTGATTAGGCTTATGGTATTCTCATGAGTGTTCTTTGGCCATCATGGCCCTCCTGTTTATTAACACACCATGTATGTTGTGTTCCATTCAACTATAAAATCCATTTGACTGTAACTCTGTAACCCTATGACTCTAGGTGCTTATTCTCGGCTCAATTGTTGCTTATAACCAGGGAGATTGTCATTACATTTCTCTGTCATCTTACATTACATCAGGTCATGACATTGACCAAAGGTCATTTGGTGAAGGTCACTTGTTAAGTACTACTTTAAAGTCATTAATTTTCATTGACATTATATTTTTTATTATTATGTAGGTAAGGGAATTTTGTGGGGACATTTATTTGTTTTAAAAGGTTCTTAATAAGAAGATTTTTTGGGGGATTAATATTTGTGGATAAAACCCACTACAAAATTGACAAAAATTAGTGTCCTACAAAAATTAATGATTTCACAGTAATTCCATGTATGGCCCATCAGTGCTCCAGATAGGCCGCGTATCCACGTAAAATACCTGGCAAAAATATGCAGTACGCTAGAATTTTCAAAATCCATCGTACCAAATACGTGGGAAAAATCCGTGTACGCAACAAATTTCAGTTCTGTCAGTACCAATATTCTGTAGCTGTTACGTCTAGAGTGCATAAAAAACGAGATTTATCGGCTTTTGTTAATGGAAACCATAGGTTTGTACCGATATAGCACGGACAATGCCGAGTACCGTAGTTATGATTGAATGTATCATTCAAGGGAAGTCACACTCAAATGCGCAAATATGGCGAAGCAATCAGAAGTTACTAATTATTTTCACTATTCAAAATCGCAGTCATCGCCTGATGTGCTGCACAAACAGGCAAATGAATTCGTTGCAGCGTTACTGGAAGATATCATCAAATCAGTTGTAGCACCAAAAACACACAACCACACAAATAAGTTGGCATAATACGCGCCCGAAAATGTGATAAACTAAAATCGCTGACATCGAGGTGATTGATAACCACGTGCAGGTAGAAATGTTGTACATGTGTACTTATACTAAATGTTTTCAGTGTCAGCAAATTGTAATTTAACTTGTTACTTGCTTGTTTTTTTAAGAAAGAAGTATGATTTAAAACTATAATTTAGAAATAGAGATCGATTATTGTATCATAGTTTGACGAGATATAATTTTGGAGATCTCCTTGTAAAAACAGAACAAAAGGGACAGAACAAAAGTGCTAAAAATGAATTTATTCACTTTTTAGTTTATTCGTAGTAAATCCTTTACTTGCACTTTTTTTTATCAAACTAAAGCTTATTCTCTGAGTACAAATTTAACAAGAAATGTATATAAGTCTGCTCTTTCAGAATACATTGACTTATTTTCAACACTTGATTATCGTCATAGAACACATATGACAATCATGTGACCTCTTCATGCAGATGAAAGATTGTCCATAAACTTTTGCAAAATATATTTAAAAAGATACAGATTTTTATAAAATAAAAAAAAAATACTATTTTTATTATAAAAAAAGTGTAACATGTTTGTCTTTAGAATATGAAATTAAAGGTGTTTGTGATTAACATTGTGTTCTCTCTATTGTACAAGTGGTACTGATGGAAGTTGGTCGGTACTGATATGTTTTGATTTTAATCAGTACCGTACTGATTGGATAAAAAATTATCTGGAGCACTGGCCCATGACATTTGTACAAAGGGTGCTTGTGAGAACAGGATGTGTCATTACATTGACCAAAGGTCATTTGCTAAAGGTCAAGGTCATGGGCTGTGTCTTTGTTCATGTATGGCCTATTTCTTTTAAACCCTTTGATATTAGAAATATAAAAGAAATAAAAAGAGGTAACTCATGGATTGAAAATTGATTTTTATTAAATCTTTTAATTATTCTGATAATGAATTTAACCTTTCATCACATATAGACATGTTTTGATACCTTGGCAACCTGAGCAGACATGGAACAAGTACTTTTATCAGTGTCTCCCCTGTCTCCTTATATAATATTGAAACTCAGTTTCTATACTGTCTGCTTTGTCAAAGAAAATCAATGTTTCATATACCAGTACAATTTATAGTTCATTTAATTATTTAATCAATTTATGAATTTGTACATGAATATACATGAGGTCAGAGGGTTAAACTTCATGATCTTCTATACAATTAATAAAATCTCTAATTATTGTTCACAAACAAATGTACAAACTGACAAACCTTTCAAAGAATTAAAGTGAAACAGGCATGTAGGCATTAACAGTAACATACTCTACTTTTATTTTCAACCTATGAAATATAGAAGAATTTTAACCCTTACAATGCTGGGGGCACTTGTAACTGCCTTTGCTACCAGTGTAGACCAAGATCAGCCTGCACATCCATGTAGTCTGATCTTGGTTTGCACTACTCACTATTCAGGCAATGACTCTTCAGCAAGCACCCCTATAAATAACTAATGGTACTGTCCATAATGAAAAAAGGAGAAGTCCAAGTAAGAAATTTAGCATGGTAAGAGTTATACAGAAATGAAAGACTTTATGGCAGTCCCTATACAGCAACATAGATTTAAGGTAATCCATCATTGGATTATAATCATGGTCCTTCAAATGCTGGAAAAAACTTCAATGCAGATTCAAGCATCCATTGACATGGAGTTATAGGATTTTTTGCTCAACGTCTATAAAGGCTTGTGCAACAGTGGCACTTTGGGGGTGGTCGGTTGTTGTTGTTGTATGGGAAATTCACTTTTAGTGAGATGTTGTGTTAAACAGACTCCGTGGCTCACTCTCACCCTTACACCACCACAGTCATGGGGTCCACTCTATATGACACAGAGGGTGGCAGAATTGAAGGCAACAAGCCAACTTGTAGTTGATTCCTTTTATTGTCCAGTATTATATTTTCCTACCATAAATTCAAATTCACAATGTCCAAGATTTCACAAGATGAATTAAAACAATTCAAGATAAACTCCACAAGATTATTCAACTCCTTCAGACTTGTGTATATGACTCTCTATAAGACTTACTATCCAAGATTGCATTTACTAGACTACTCTCAAGACTCTTTCAAGACTGTCTTAAATTCTGCAAGAATAACTTTATATTAAACTGAAGGGTTTACAATAATTAACCAATAAAATTAAACAAATAATCAAGTAGATAACCAGTGATATCCATTATTACAAATTATAAAATAACATATGGGAGTTATGTAAAGCTTCACAGCTAATTAACACATGCAACATTTGGCTTGCTGCAACAATAGCTTTGTCATCAGTCGCTAGAAGTCTATCTCAAAGTATATTATTGTTTATACATCAAAGTAAAAGGTGTCATCTCTGGTAGAGTTCAGTTGATTAAACAAAACCTGAAAAGACTGTCCTAAATTCCACAGTGGCACTTGTATTTATTATAAATTTCCCATTATCACTTGATGGACCATGATCACAATTTAATGATGGATGGATTACCTTAAATCAATGCTATCTATATTTAGGGCTGTTCTGTGATTCCCTATAGAGAACCTGGCTGTCTATAATATTCTACACAAGCTACTTACAAAACATATCACAATATATAAGGAATCACATAACATGACATCACATGACCCATAACCCTACCAAACCATTCTAACTTCATTCCTCACTGTTTTGTTTACAGCTTCTTAGTTATTTTGAATTTAAAGCATTAAGTAATAGTTTAAAAATGAATTACCATGTGGATTAAAAAAAGAAATACAAAATTCTAAAGTCTGTCAAAAGCTGCAGAATTTGACATAATCCTGCGTTAAACTGCAGAATATGTAGTTAATCTATGAAATTTAAATGGAATTCTCTAGTAGGATTCCATAGAATAGATATTTATCATAGCTGAAAATGATAAATTACCTTTAGTATTTATTTAAAATATTTAAAATAAAATTTAAAAATTAATTTAAAAAAAAGATATAAGTAAGAGAATTGATTAACTTGAAAAAAAATTGTTTAATATGAATAAGAATCAGTATTTAAATAAATTGGAAGTAGAATAACAATGTCTTGACTCTAAGCAAATCATTAATCATTTTACTCTGGAATGATAAAATTTGCATTCAATTTGATAATGACTATCTAAATATTAAGATAACCTCAATAAAAGGACGCCCTTAGTACTAGGACCACCTATATAAAGACCATTTTGTCTCTATTTCATCTCAAACACTGTTACTGTATCTGATTTCCCTGCCACAAACAGCCTCCTGTTGCTGCAGTCAAAACTCAGGGCCCTAATATTCTGTACACCAGCAGACAGTGGTACCACCTCCCCCAGGGGCTGTCCCCTCTCTGTCACCTGGACCACATTTCCAGATTTATACCCCCCTATAAACACACTGCCACAGCTGTCCACACATACTGACATACAATTATCCAGACCCAGACCTTTGTACCTGAATATCACCTGACCAGACATGTCTACACCCACCAGACCAAGCTTCCCATCAGCAATATAGAGAACATCTCCTGACTGACTGAATGTGATGTTACATGTGGTTGACAGTCTAAGACTTCCTGATTTAATCAGTGAACCTGACAGTGTGTAGAACAGTACATCATCTCTCCAGTTGGACACACAGAGCTTGTTGTCCCAGTAGGAGATACCATAGCAGTCATGATTCAGCTGGATGGATCTAGTTACGGACATTTTGTGAGGACCAAGGGATACAAACTGTATTGTGTTGTTGTTCAGACAGACTGCTGCCTCCTGCTGACTGATACAACACACACCACGTGGTCTGGTAGGTAGATCACAGTGGTCTGTGACTGTGAAGGTGGTGGTGTTCAGGAGCTTCAGCTTCTTGTTGATGTGATCTGACAGAAGGAGGGAGCCATCAGGCAGGAGACAGGAACTCACAATACTACATATAAATATGTCCTCCTTGATACTGGTATTGATGTGCTGTTTCTGTCCAGCCTTGTACAGTGTTGGTGATTGAGTTGAGGTAACCACAGACGGATGTCTTATGTTTTGCTTTTCCTCCCCTGGTAATGGTGACCCAAGTGTTTGAAGACCTGCTAAGTACTGTTCAATCTGTCTGTCAGATTGAAACTGAGGAGACTGGTGCTGTGTGATTTCTTGTACTTCTTGAACAAGTTGATCAGCAACATTTATGATTTTCTGGCTTTTTTTAATGTTGACAAACAACTGGGCTGTATTTTCATCATGTCTGTCAAGTTGACTGCGATATTTCTGGGCATCTGTCATTACCTCCTGACAGTTGTTGGTGTTCTGTTGAAGTTTTTCCTCCTCTTCCTTAAATTTATTTACCAATATTTTCTTTTCTGCCTCCCCCAGATTTTTAATAATGACCATCAGCGTCTCTACATATGAGTCTACAGCTGCCAACTGTTTCTCCCTCTCTGTCTGCAATATTTCTGCCTGTCTATCCCTCAGCCTCCCTCCCTCTGTAAGCCTGTCCCTCACGCTGTCTAGCCCCGCCCTTGCTTGCTGTAACTCCTCCTCCTTGAAAAGCTGTCCCACTTTATTTGGAATGTACAGAACTGTCTGACATGACCTGTTTGGATTTGGAAAATATTGATCATAATTATGTGGTTAGTAAAATATACTCAGTCTCTTGAATAAACAGTTTGATAATAAATAATTGCATTTTATTAAAATCAAAATAGTAAATATATTTATGACGATCTTCAAAACTAAGAATAATATAATTCACAGTTAAACTTATGTTAGGAACCACCTGCATTAAACAGTCTAATTTATTTTGTATCTAACTTCCATTTAGCAAGCATCTGCTTTAAAGATTCCAAATAATTTTACAATGTGACCTCCATGTAGCAACCACCTGCTTTAAACAGTAATTTGTTTTACAGTTAACCTCCATTTAGGAGCCAGCTGGTCTAAGCAGCCACTTTCTCTTGTTTCCATGACTGGCTAGTAACTTTAGATGAATTTGATTGTATATATGAAAAACAAAGCTAGAGCATGTTTAAAGTCTTTCTAATGAAATACAGATTTTTGTCAAATATATATATGAAAATTGGAAAAGCGGCTTATGGGCAGATTCAGGTAACTCAATGTCACAATGCTAAGTACTGGTCAGTGTGACTTGCACTTAAGATTAACACCTGGCATATGATGTGTGTACCCTGCCTGTGTCTTTCTGCTGTCTCTTCATACTGTGAACTGGACACTCATTTATTATAATTATGGAAGACTGACCATGAAACTCTTTTAAGTCCATATAGAAATAGAAGGAGATGGAACAGTTTTGAAGTCAACCCTCGTTATGGTTGAGCAGGTCCAAATAAACACAAAAAATCTTATCCAATAAAATTATATACTGATTATAATATACTGGATGATAAAATAAAACATGTTGTCAGGGATGTTTTATTCTCCAGAAAATATCTATTGTTATGCCCTGCCAACTGCGTTGCAGGGTATATAGATTTTTAGCTCACCTGAGCACTTGTGCTCAGGATGAGATTTTGTGACCTACTTTTGTCCGTCTTGTGACATGCAACTTCAGTCGTCAACAATTGCTTGTGAACACTCTAGAAGCCACAGTTTTGGCCCAATCTGCATAAAATTTGATCAGGATGTATGTCTACATTGATAACTCAGATGAGTTTGAAATTGGGTCATGTTGGATCAAAAACAAGGTCACAAAGTCAATCTTAAAAATTTTAGAAATTCCTTGGCCTGAGTTTAAATTGGCATGGGGAAAAAACCTTGTGAACACATTAGAGGCTACATTTTTGGCCCAACCTTAATGGAATTTGATCAGAATGTTTATCTATTTGATATCTCAAATGAGCTTGAAATTGAGACATATGGGGTCAAAATCTAGGTCATCAGCTAAAATCTTAGAAAATTTTAATGATCATGCTAGAGTCTACATTTTTGGCCGAATCTTCATGAAATTGTGTCAGGATGTTCATCTTAATGATATCTCGGGTTAGTTCGAATTGGGTCATGTGTAGTCAAAAACTAGGTCACTAAATCAATTCTTAAAAAGTCTTACAAAAACCTTGTGAACACACTAGAGGCCATATTCTTGGCCCAACCTTAACAGAACTTGGTCAGAATGTTTATCTATGTGAAATCTTGCATTAGTTTCAAAATGGGTCACTTGGGGTCAAAAAGTAGGTCACCAGGTCAAATCATAGAAAAAAAATATTGAGAACACTGTAGAGGCTACATTTTTGTCCAAGTCTTCATAACACTTGATAAGAATGTTGTCTACATGAAGTCCTAGATGAGTGCAAATTTAGGTAGGGTCAAAATGTAGGTCACTTAGTCAAATGTTTGAAAATCATTGCAAATACTTTAGATGCCACATTTTTTGGTAATCATGCCTAACACAGCAATCTTACCCAGGTGAGCGGCACAGGGCTGTCTTGGCCCTCTTTTTTGTTTTGTTTTTTGATTGTTGTTTATAGTTTTCCAAATTAGTTTCCCTCAAATATCTTGATTTAAAATGGGTATAACATGATAAAGATCAAACTCCGCACTGGCTACTTAACCACTGCCACCACACAAGTCATGTGATGATAGTTGAAGCCATGTGACCAAAACATGGCCATAACCTACTGGTAAATTAACCACAACATCTTTTCCTTCCAAAATATGTTAAACACACTATCTGCTTTGTTTTAAAAATAATTGTTGGATTAAATTCTCTTGCACAATAAAAAATCAGTTGCTGTTCACTTTCACAAGCCATCTGCAATGTTGTCTAGTTACCGATGTAGCAGTAAAAATACATTCATAATTTTATAAATTATTATCATTTGATTTTATTGTTTACTTTTTTCATAATTTTCGTGAAATATAACAAAACTGATATGATATATTCAAAACTAAAATCAAAATTGAAAAAAGTCAATCTGGCCTTTATCCGACGAATCTACTTGTGGTGGCAGTGGTTATCAACAACTATAAGTTAACTACTGCTTTGGAGTTTGGATAAAGATCTTAAAAAGCTACTTGATATGATCTTAAAAAGAATAGTGTGATCTATGATATGTTACATTTATGAAAAGTAGACATTTTAATGTTATTAATCTTACCTGTGTTCATCAGAAGCACAGGTGTTACAACCCACATCGTCGTGGTCCTGGCAATATGTGTCCACCAACATGGTTGGATGTTTTGGACACCTGTCAGTTGGCAAGAACACTTGACCACTGGCCATGGATGGCTCCTGAAGGACATGGTCATCATGGATAACATTGTGAGCCTCCAGACAATTAGTGCAGAAATGTTTTTGACATTCCTTGCAAAATTTCTCTGATGTCCTCTCCTTTTTCTTCTTGTAACAAGTTGAACATTTATATTCCATTACTTCTTCTGAAGCTTTCTTGTAGAAAGATGAAGCCATGTTTGTCCTTTACTTCAAAGTCACTACAAAATTTCAATACGTTCTAGATAAGGGGCTGTGTTACTTCCTGTTTCGTTTTCCAAAAATAAAGGGAAGTGAATGTTGTTTATTTTCAGTCAATCTCCTACACAGTGACCTCCCCTTATTATTACTGTAAGAGAATATCTCTTTTGTATCAGTATAACAAATAATTCAGACTTTTTGAAAAATAAATTGTCCATATTTTTTTCTAATGATTTATCATTTTCTTTTTTTTTTTTTTAAATCTTCTCCTCTAAAACCAGAGGTCAGTATTTAATTGCATTTAAAACAAAAATGTTCACCTTATGGTCCTCTACCATAAATACTAAGAGTAAATTAATTCCTAAGTTATCTGCTAGTTTCCCTATACAATGTTAAGTAAATCCCTAAGTTATCTGCTAGTTTTCTTATACAATGTTTACTCTGTTTAGACCATTTAAAAAATCTTCTATGAACCCAATTGTCAGAATTTCATTTATTTGGACACAAAGGGTCATCTCAGCCCTCTACCATAATTACTTAAATAATGTTGATCCCTTTAAAAATTAGGCATCAAAGGGGTTAGCTGGTTTGCTCATATGATTTCTACAGAAACTTTAGAAATCTTTGTATCTGAAATTTGAATATGGTTGATGCTGAAGGTAGCCAGGTATAATCACGTGACCTGAATTGTTTTGATTAGGTTTATAGTATTCTCGTGAGTGTTCTTGGGCCATCATGGCCCTCCTGTTTATTAACACACCATGTATGTTGTGTTCCATTCAACTATAAAATCCATTTGACTGTAACTCTGTAACCCTATGACTCTAGGTGCTTATTCTCGGCTCAATTGTTGCTTATAACCAGGGAGATTGTCATTTCATTTCTCTATCATTCTCACATTACATCAGGTCATGACATTGACCAAAGGTCATTTGGTAAAGGTCACTTGTTAAGTACCACTGTAAAGTCATTAATTTTCATTGACATTAATTTTTTTTATTATGTATGTAAGGGAATTTTGTGGGTACATTTATTTGTGGATCTATGTTCTAGAAAACATGAGTTCTTAATAAGAGACATTTTTTGTGGGGGATTAATATTTGTTGATAAAACCCACTAAACCCTCTACAAAATTGACAAAAATTACTGTCCTTCAAAAATGAAATATTTCACAGTAATTCCATGTATGGCTCATGATATTTGTACAAAGGGTGCTTGTGAGGACAGGATGTGACATTACCTTGACCAAGGGTCATTTGCTAAAGGTCAAGTTCATGGGCTGTGTCTTTGTTCATGTATGGCCTATTTCTTTTAATCACTTTGATATTGAAATATAATGGAAATAAAAAGAGGTAGCTCATGGATGAAAAATTGATTTTTATTAAATCTTTGAATTATTCTTGTAATGATTTTAACCCTTCATCACAAATAGACGTATTTTGATACCTTGGCAACCTGAGCAGACATGGAACAAGTGCTTTTATCAGTGTTCTCCCCTGTCTCCTTATATAATAATAAAACTTAATACAGTACAGCTCCGCTATATTGCGGACTGCTATTTCGCGTTGACCAATATATCGCGGTTGATCTATGGACCCCAAAATATATATCGCGTTATTTGCATAGGCTTACCGCGAAACTAATCTTTCTCCTTCTTTATCTATTGTATTTAAAAGAGTTTTGCGGTCAGTATTTAACATGCTAGTGCACTGACATGCGGAAGTGATAACAATTAAACACCCCAGGTGGTAAGCTATTGTGTTTGGGGGCAGTTGATGATTACGCAATCGAGTGTTAATGATCGGCAACAATGCAGGTTTGTAGGTATAATTATCCAACCACAGTAATCAGCATTTAATTGGTATGGACATTCAATACCAAGCAGATACTCGATAAAATACACAAACATTGTCTAAAATCCACTGCATAAACCTTAGTAATGGTATTTTTGTTTATTATGCTAGCGTACATAATTTTACCATGGATTAAAAAGTCCCGGAAAATAGCCAATCTTTTTCACCGGAAGTAAACAATAAATGATAGTTAGATCAGCGTTACCTGGTAATTTGTTTCATTTAAACATTAACAGGGCTCCTCATATCGATACATCATAATAAGTTCACCTCAGCTTAATTAGAAATAGCGATGAAATGTAGTGGAATGGCAATTTTCACACCGACATTGTTTTGACAAACAATGAACGGCGTATAATTTATTATAATAAGATATGCTGAAGAGTTTCATAACCGCTTCACATCACCATACCGTACACACTGCTCTCTGAATCTGAATCATCGGCAATTATAGTGCAAAAAAGAGAAAAGAATCAATGATTATGGAATTATTTAAAATAAGTCTATAAATAAAATAATGTTTATTGCTTTATATTAGGGTTTTTCAAGAATTTACGACTATCACAAAGACACATATAGCATTCTCAAACCTACTACGCGGTCCACTATATCGCGGTATTTGGGCTTGGACCCCAAGAACCGCGATGTAGCGGAGTTGTACTGTATCTATACTGTCTGCCTTGGCAAAGAAAATCAATGTTTCATATACCAGTACAATTTATAGATCATTTAATTAATCAAGTTATGAATTTGCACATGAATATACATGAGGTCAGGGGTTAAATTTCATGATCTTGTACACAATTAAAAAAAGATCAAATCATTGTTCACAAACAAATATACAAACTGATAAACCTTTCAAAGAATAAAAGTGAAACAGTCATGTAGGCATTAACAGTAACATACTCTACTTTTATTTTCAACCTATGAAATATAGAAGAATTTTAACCCTTACAATGCTGTGGGCACTTGTCACTGCCTTTGCTACCAGTGTAGACCAAGATCAGCTTGCACATCCATGTAGTCTGATCTTGGTTTGCACTACTCACTACTCAGGCAATGAATTTTCAACAAGCACCCCTATAAACAACTAATGGTACTGTCCATAATGAAGAAAGGACAAGTCCAGCATGGTAAGGGTTATACAGAAATGATAGAATTTATGGCAGTCCCTGTACAGCAACATAGATTTAAGGTAATCCATTATTGGATTATAATCATGGTCCTTCAAATGCTGGAAAAGACTTCAGTGCAGATTCAAGCATCCACTGACATGGAGTTATAGGACCTTTTGCTCAAAGTCTATAAAGGCTTGTGCCACAGTGACACTTTTGGGGTGGGTGGTGGTTGTTGTCGTATGGGAAATTCACTTTTAGTGAGATGTGTAAAACAGACTCCGTGGCTCACTCTCACCCTTACACCACCACAGTCACGGGGTCCACTCTATATGACACAGAGGGTGGCAGAATTGAAGGCAACAAGCCAACTTGTAGTTGATTCCTTTTATTGTCCAGTATTATATTTTCCTACCATAAATTCAAATTCACAATGTCCAAGATTTCACAAGATGAATTAAAACAATTCAAGATAAACTCCACAAGATTATTCAACTCCTTCAGACTTGTGTATATGACTCTCTATAAGACTAACTATCCAAGATTGCATTTACTAGACTACTCTCAAGACTTTTTCAAGACTGCCTTAAATTCTGAAAGAATAACTTTATATTAAACTGAAGGGTTTACAATAATTAACCAATAAAATTAAACAAATAATCAAGTAGATAACCAATGATATCCATTATTACAAATTATCAAATAGCATATGGGAGTTAAGTAAAGCTTCACAGCTAATTAACACATGCAACATTTGGCTTGCTGCAACAATAGCTTTGTCATCAGGTGCTAGAAGTTATGTCTATCTCAAAGTATATTATTGTTTATACATCAAAGTAAAATGTGTCAACTCTGGTAGAATTCAGTTGATTAAATAAAACCTGAAAAGACTGTCCTAAATTCCACAGTGGCACTTGTATTTATTATAAATTTGCCATTATCACTTAATGGATCATGATCACAATTTAATGATGGATTGATTACCTTAAATCAATGCTATCTATATTTAGGGCTGTTCTGTGATTCCCTATAGAGAACCTGGCTGTCTATAATATTCTACACAAGCTACTTACAAAACATATCACAATATACAAAGAATCACATCACATGACCCATAACCTTACCAAACCATTCTAACTTCATTCCTCACTGTTTTGTTTACAGCTTCTTAGTTATTTTGAATTTAAAGCATTAAGTAATAGTTTAAAATCTTAAGCTTGAAACACATTTTACCCTTCTTGTTTCACAGGGTATTTAACCCTTTCCCTCATAGAGGACACCATGAAAAGACCTATGCGAACAGCATAAAACCAGATCAGCCTGCAAGTAACTCGCAGCTGGTCAGGTTTTATGCTGTTCGCTGCTACTCAGTGGTCTGGAAATGAGGATTTTGTAATTAAATTTGGTATGGTTTAACTGTGGTTTTCTGCAGATCAGGCTTTATGTGGTACCTACTGAGTGCGTCAAAATGAGTCTATATGAGGGAAAGGGTTAAGTAAATGAAATACCATGTGGATAAACAATATATGTAAAGAAATACAAAATTCTTAAGTCTGTCAAAAGCTGCAGTTTAACTGCAGAATATGCAGTTAATCGATGAAATTTTTGTGGAATTTTCTAGTAGGATTCCATAGAATAGATATTTATCATAAAAAAATGATAAATTATTTAGTTTTTTAAAAACTCTAAGCAAATCATTAATCATTTTACTCTGGAATGATAAAAATTGCATTCAATTTGATAATGACTATCTAAATATTTATAAAAGGACGCCCTTAGTACTAGGACCACCTATATAAAGATCATTTTGTCTCTATTTCATCTCAAACACTGTTACTGTATCTGATTTCCCTGCCACAAACAGCCTCCTGTTGCTGCAGTCAAAACTCAGGGCCCTAATATCCTGTACACCAGCAGACAGTGGTACCACTTCCCCCAGGGGCTGTCCCCTCTCTGTCACCTGGACCACATTTCTTGATGTATACCCCCCTACAAACACACTGCCACAGCTGTCCACACATACTGACATACAGTCATCCAGACCCAGACCTTTGTACCTGAATATCTCCTGACCTGACATGTCTACACCTACCAGACCAAGTGTCTCATCAGCAATATAGAGAGCATCTCCTGACTGACTGAATGTGATGTTATGTGTGTCTGACAGTCCAAGATTTCCTGATTTTATCAGTGAACCTGACAGTGTGTAGAACAGTACATCATCTGTATAGTTGGACACACAGAGTTTTGTTGTCCCAGTAGGAGATACCATAGCAGTCATGATTTAGCTTGATGGATCTAGTGAGGGACATTTTGTGAGGACCAAGGGATACAAACTGTATTGTTTCGTTGTTCAGACATACTGCTGCCTCCTGCTGACTGATACAGCACACACCATTAGGGTGGGTAGGTAGATCACAGTGGTCTGTGACTGTGAAGGTGGTGGTGTTCAGGCGCTTCAGGTTCTTGTTGATGTTATCTGACAGTAGGAGGGAGCCATCAGGCAGAAGACAGGAAGTCACAATACAACATTTCCTTCTGTCCTCCTTGATCCTGATATTGATGTCTTGTTTCTGTCCAGTCTTGTACAGTGTTGGTGACTGAGTTGAAGTAATCACAGAAGGATGTTTTATGTTTTGCTTTTCCTCCCCTGGTAATGGTGACCCAAGTGTTTGAAGACCTGTTAAGCACTGTTCAATCTGTCTGTCAGGTTGAAACTGAGGAGACTGGTGCTGTGTGATTTTTTGTACCTCTTGAACAAGTTGATCAGCAACAGTTATGATTTTCTGGCTTTTTTTAATGTTGACAAATAACTGGGCTGTATTTTCATCATGTCTGTCAAGTTGACTGCGATATTTCTGGACATCTGTCATCACCTCCTGACAGTTGTTGGTGTTCTGTTGAAGTTTTTCCTCCTCTTCCTTAAATTTATTTACCAATATTTTCTTTTCTGCCTCCCCCAGATTTTTAATAATGACCATCAGTGTCTCTACATATGAGTCTACAGCTGCCAACTGTTTCTCCCTCTCTGTCTGCAATATTTCTGTCTGTCTGTCCCTAAGCCTCCCTCCCTCTGTAAGCCTGTCCCTCACTCTGTCTAGCCCCGCCCTTGCTTGCTGTAACTCCTCCTCCTTGAAAAGCTGCCCCACTTTATTTGGAATGTACAGAACTGTCTGACATGACCTGTTCGGATTTGGAAAATATTGATCATAATGATGTGGTTAGTAAAATATACTCAGTCTGTTGAATAAACAGTTTGATAATAAATAATTGCATTTTATTAAAATCAAAATAGTAAATATATTTATGACAATCTTCAAAACTAAGAATAATATCATTCACAATTAAACCTATGTTAGGAACCACCTGCATTAAACAGTCTAATTTATTTTTTATCTAACTTCCATTTAGCAAGCACCTGCTTTAAAGATTCCAAATAATTTTACATTGCGACCTCCATGCTTTAAACAGTAATTTGTTTTACATTTAACCTCCATTTAAGAGCCAGCTGGTCTAAGCAGCCACTTTCTCTTGTTTCCATGACTGACTAGTAACTTTAGATGAATTTGATTGTATATATGAAAAACAAAGCTAGAGCATGTTTAAAGTCTTTCTAATGAAATACAGATTTTTGTCAAATATATATGAAAATTGGTAAAGTGGCTTATGGACAGATTCAGGTAACTCAGTGTCACAATGCTAAGTACTGGTCAGTGTGACTTGCACTTAAGATTAGCACCTGGCATATGATGTTTGTACCCTGCCTGTGTCTTTCTGCTCTCTCTTCATACTGTGAACTGGACACTCATTTATTATAATTATGGAAGACTGACCATGAAACTCTTTTAAGTCCATATAGAAATAGAAGGAGATGGAACAGTTTTGCTGTCAACCCTCGTTATGGTTGAGCAGGTCCAAATAAACACAAAAAATCTTATCCAATAAAATTATATACTGATTATAATATACTGGATGATAAAAAAAACATGTTGTCGGATATTTTATTTTCCAGAAAATATTTAATGTTATGCACTGCCAACTGCGTTGCAGGGTATATAGATTTTTAGCGCACCTGAGCACTTGTGCTCAGAATGAGATTTTTTGACCTACTTTTGTCTGTCGTACGTCGTTCAGTCGTCAACAATTGCTTGTGAACACTCTAGAGGCCACAGTTTTGGCCCAATCTTCATGAAAATTGGTCAGGGTGTTTGTCTATTTGATATCTTGGATGAGTTCGAAATTGGGGGGAAAAACTTAAAAACCTTTGAAAACATTAGAGGCCACATTTTTGGCCCAACCTTAATGGAAATTAATCAGAATGTTTATCTACGTACATCATATCTCTAATGAGCTCGAAATTGAGACGTATGGGGTCAAAATCTAGGTCATCAGCTCAAATCTTAGAAAATTTTAATGATCATGCTAGAGTCCACATTTTTGGCCGAATCTTCATGAAACTTGTTCAGGATGTTCGTCTTAATGATATCTTGGATGAGTTCGAAATGGGTCATCTGTGGTCAAAAACTAGGTCACTAGATCAATCTTAAAAAGTCTTAAAAAAACCTTGTGAACACACTAGAGGCCATATTTTTGGCCCAACCTTCATAGAACTTGTTCAGAATGTTTATCTACGTGAAATCTTGCATTAGTTTCAAAATGGGTCACTTGGGGTCAAAAAGTAGGTCACCAGGACAAAATTATATGTTAGAAAAACCGGCCTTTTTGGGTGAATCTTCAGGAATTCTGTAATTTCATCATAAAAAAAAAAAAAGAGAACACTGTAGAGGCTACATTTTTGTCCAAGTCTTCATAACACTTGATAAGAATGTTGTCTGCATGAAGTCCCAGATGATTGCAAATTTAGGTAGGGTCAAAATGTAGGTCACTTAGTCAAATGTTTGAAAATCATTGCAAATACTTTAGATGCCACATTTTTGGTAATCATGCCTAACACAGCAATCTTACCCAGGTGAGCGGCACAGGGCCGTCTTGGCCCTCTTGTTTGTTTTGTTTTTTGATTGTTGTTTATAGTTTTCCAAATTAGTTTCCCTCAAATATCTTGATTTAAAATGGGTATAACATGATAAAGATCAAACTCCGCACTGGCTACTTAACCACTGCCACCACACAAGTCATGTGATGATAGTTGAAGCCATGTGACCAAAATATGACCATAACCTACTGGTAAATTAACCACAACATCTTTCCCTTCCAAAATATGTTGAACACACTATCTGCTTTGTTTTAAAAATAATTGTTAAATTCTCTCGCACAATAGAAAATCAGTTGCAGTTCACTTTCACAAGTCATCTGCAATGTTGTCTAGTTACCAGTGTAGCAGTAAAAATACATTCATAATTTTATAAATTATTATCATTTGATTTTATTGTTTACTTTTTGTGTCGCCTGCATAGCATGGCAGACACATAGGGATCACTTTGTCCGTCGTCGTCGTCGTCGTCGGCGTCGTCGTCGTCGTCGGCGTCGTCGGCGTCACACTTTCTTGTCCGGAGCATAACTCGAAAAGTATTTGAGGTATCACCTTGAAACTTAAAACATGGATAGATCACATTGAGGTGGAGTGCAGTGCACAAGAATGATAACTCTGACTTTCGTATTTTCTGAGTTATTACCCTTTGTTGATTCTGAGATTTTATTTTTGTCCGGACCATAACTCAAAAAGTATTTGAGGTATCACCTTGAAACTTAAAACATGGATAGATCACATTGAGGTGGAGTGCAGTGCACAAGAATGATAACTCTGACTTTAATATTTTCTGAGTTATTGCCCTTTGTTGATTTTCAGTCTTAATTTTTGTCCAGGGCATAACTCAAAAAGTATTTGAGGTGCTGACTTAAAACTTTATAGATAGATAGATCTCATTGAAGAGGAGTGCAGTTCACATCACTTTCTTTTCTCTGAGTTATTGTCCTTTGTTGATCTCAGTCTTTATTTTTGTCAGGAGCATAACATAAAAAGTATTTGAGATATTGCTTTGAAACTTCATAGATGGAAAGATCTCATGGAGTGCATTGTGCAAGAATGATAACTGTTGTATTTTTGGAGTTATTTCCCTTTGTTTATTTTTTTGGATTTAATTCTTGTGTGGTGCATAACTTGTAAAGTATTTGAAGTGTTGCCTTAAACATTTATAGTAGATAGATCTCATTGGTCTGAGTGCAGTACACAAGAATGATAACTCAATAATGATAATGATGACTACAAACTTGCAACATATATATAATTAACGTCATAAGTGCTTAATGATGTCATAATTTTTCTTACAGTTAATGTTTTGAATTCATAGTCATTCTGACACTCCTCTGATGAAGACTGTATAGTCGAAAGTGCTTGGGAAAATTATTACATATTGCACTGTTTGAATATTTTATTCCCCCCCCCCCCCCCCCAAAAAAAAATATATATATATATATATATATATATATCTGTGTGTGTGTGTGTGTGATTTGGTGTTATTTTGTACCTCACAAAATAGATTATGCTTTATCAATAATTTGTCAAAAGATCGATTTTCTAGTCAATTCTTTCATCAAACATGCTTAAATGCAGGCGACACAAGTGTTCCGAGGAACACCCACATCTAGTTTCATAATCATGAATGTTATTTTCGTGAAATATAACAAAACTGATATGATATATTCAAAACTGAAATCAAAAGTGAAAAAAGTCAATCTGGCCTTTATCAGACGAATCTACTTGTGGTGGCAGTGGTTATCGACAACTGTAAGTTAACTACTACTTTGGAGTTTGGATAAAGATCTTAAATAGCTACTTGATATGATCTTAAAAAGAATAGTGTGATATGTTACATTTATGCAAAGTAGACATTTTAATGTTATTAATCTTACCTGTGTTCATCAGAAGCACAGGTGTTACAACCCACATCGTCGTGGTCCTGGCAATATGTGTCCACCAACATGGTTGGATGTTTTGGACACCTGTCAGTTGGCAAGAACACTTGACCACTTGCCATGGATGGCTCCTGAAGGACATGGTCATCATGGATAACATTGTGAGCCTCCAGACAATTAGTGCAGAAATGTTTTTGACATTCCTTGCAAAATTTCTCTGATGTCCTCTCCTTTTTCTTCTTGTAACAAGTTGAACATTTATATTCCATTACTTCTTCTGAAGCTTTCTTGTAGAAAGATGAAGCCATGTTTGTCCTTTACTTCAAAGTCACTACAAAAATTCAATACGTTCTAGATATGGTACGTTGTACTTTCTGTTTCGTTTTCCAAAAATAAAGGGAAGTGAATGTTGTTTATTTTCAGTCAATCTCCTACACAGTGACCTCCCCTTATTATTACTGTAAGAGAATATCTCTTTTGTATCAGTATAACAAATAATTCAGACTGTTTGAGAAATAAATTGTCTATATTTTTTTCTAATGATTTATCATTTTCACTCAATGCTAATATAGTTTGTATCATATTATATTCTGATCACCCTGTGTCTGTCTTCATCAGTCATCTGTCTTGTGTTGTCAACAATTACTTTAAAAGACATCTTTTTTGAAACCACTTGGTAGAAATTGATGAAACCTTGCATGAATGATCCTTGGGTGGCCCTCCACAAAAATTTCTTAAATAAACTTGATCCATGCAGAACTATGGTTGTCATGGCAATCAACAGATTTTTTTTTAATATTCTCCTCTAAAACCAGAGGTCAGAATTTAATTTCATTTAAAACAAAAATGTTCACCTTATGGTCCTCTACCATAAATGCTAAGATTAAGTTAATCCCTAAGTTATCTGCTAGTTTCCCTATACAATGTTAAGTAAATCCCTAAGTTATCTGCTACTTTCCTTATACAATGTATACTCTGTTTAGATTATTTAAAAAAAATATTCTATGAACCCAATTGTCAGAATTTCATTTATTTGGGTACAAAGGGTCATCCCAGCCCTCTACCATAATTACTTAAATAATGTTGATCCCTTTAAAAATTAGGCATCAAAGGGGTTAGCTAGTTTGCTCATATGATTTCTACAGAAACTTTAGAAATCTTTGTATCTGAAATTTGAATATGGTTGATGCTGAAGATAGCCAGGTATAATCATGTGACCTGAAATGTTTTGATTAGGCTCATGGTATTCTCGTGAGTGTTCTTGGGCCATCCTGGCCCTCCTGTTTATTAACACACCATGTATGTTTGTTCCTTTCAACTGTAAAATCCATTTGACTGTTACTCTGTAACTCTATGACTCTAGGTGCTTATTCTCGGCTCAATTGTTGCTTATAACCAGGGAGATTGTCATTTCATTTCTCTATCATTCTCACATTACATCAGGTCATGACTTTGACCAAAGGTCATTTGGTAAAGGTCACTTGTTAAGTACCACTGTAAAGTCATTAATTTTCATTGACATTAATTTTTTTTACTATGTATGTAAGGGAATTTTGTGGGTACATTTATTTGTGGATCTATGTTCTAGAAAACATAAGTTCTTAATAAGAGGCATTTTTTGTGGGGGATTAATATTTGTTGATAAAACCCATAAACCCACTACAAAATTGACAAAAATTACTGTCCTTCAAAAATGAATTATTTCACAGTAATTCCATGTATGGCTCATGACATTTGTACAAAGGGTGCTTGTGAGGACAGGATGTGACATTACCTTGACCAAGGGTCATTTGCTAAAGGTCAAGGTCTTTGTTCATATATGGCCTATTTCTTTTAATCCCTTTGATATTTGAAATATAATGGAAATAAAAAGAGGTAACTCATGGATGAAAAATTTATTTTTATTAAATCTTTGAATTATTCTTGTAATGATTTTAACCCTTCATCACAAATAGACATATTTTGATACCTTGTAAACCTGAGCAGACATGGAACAAGTGCTTTTATCAGTGTTCTCCCCTGTCTCCTTATATAATATTGAAACTTAATTTCTATACTGTCTGCCTTGGCAAAGAAAATCAATATTTTATATACCAGTACAATTTATAGATCATTTAATTAATTAATCAAGTTATGAATTTGCACATGAATATACATGAGGTCAGGGGTTAAATTTCATGATCTTGTACACAATTAATAAAAAAGATCAAATCATTGTTCACAAACAAATATACAAACTGACAAACCTTTCAAAGAATTAAAGTGAAACAGGCATGTAGGCATTAACAGTAACATACTCTACTTTTATTTTCAACCTATGAAATATAGAAGAATTTTAACCCATACAATGTTGTGGGCACTTGTAACTGCCTTTGCTACCAGTGTAGACCAAGATCAGCCTGCACATCCATGTAATCTGATTTTGGTTTGCACTACTCACTACTCAGGCAATGAATTTTCAGCTAGCACCCTTATAAACAACTAATGGTACTATCCATAATGAAGAAAGGACAAGTCCAACATGGTAAGGGTTATACAGAAATGATAGACTTTATGGCAGTCCCTGTACAGCAACATAGATTTAAGGTAATCCATCATTGGATTATAATCATGGTCTTCAAATGCTTGAAAAGACTTCAGTGCAGATTAAAGCATCCACTGACATGGAGTTATAGGATCTTTTGCTCAAAGTCTCAAAGTCTATAAAGGCTTGTGCCACAGTGACACTTTGGGGGTGGTCGGTTGTTGTTGTCGTATGGGAAATTCACTTTTAGTGAGATGTTGTGTAAAACAGACTCCGTGGCTCACTCTCACCCTTACACCACCACAGTCACGGGGTCCACTCTATATGACACAGATGGTGGCAGAATTGAAGGCAACAAGCCAACTTGTAGTTGATTCCTTTTATTGTCCAGTATAATATTTTCCTACCATAAATTCAAATTCACAATGTCCAAGATTTCACAAGATTAATTAAAACAATTCAAGATAAACTCCACAAGATTATTCAACTCCTTCAGACTTGTGTATATGACTCTCTATAAGACTAACTATCCAAGATTGCATTTACTAGACTACTCTCAAGACTGTTCTCAAGACTGTCCTAAATTCTGCAAGAATAACTTTATATTAAATTGAAGGGTTTACAATAGTTAACCAATAAAATTGAATAATCAAGTAGATAACCAATGATATCCATTATTACAAATTATAAAACTCAAACTCAAACTCAATTTATTTGGCATATCAGCAAATAACAATGCCATTCACCCAAACTCATACATAATACAATGTTTGCGCATGACACCATACAGACAATACATATATAACAAATCAGTTGATAAGATTCTACCAGAATAATACGACAGTGTCGAATAGAAGGACAATGTATTGCAAATCATTATACTCATAAAATATACTGTTAATCTGAAAAATAATTATTTTAAGAGAGATACTCTGAAATCCATTGCTTTTTTAACATATTTTGCAAGATTTAGACACTTTTTTCTAGACTTACTTGACATAATAAACAAATTCTATCTTCCCTATTCGTATTGGTAAATCTACCAGACTCAATAGCTAAATTATGGGAACTTAATCGAAAACGTGTAAGTGATATTCTCAACAAATCATTCTTAATGTTATATAGATATTGTTCAAATTCAAAATCTCTTTTAAATCTAACATAATATTCTAATTTTCTAAAGATTGAATAAACTGGTCTCTAACACGTTCAAAAAGTTTTGGATAGAATTTACCATTAAGATTTTCACTTAACCAAAGATTTGAAAAACCAAGGTTATCTAATGTATTTTTGATTTTACTCATCCAGCAACTATCATTTATTGGAAAATAATAATTCAACTGGCTGTTAAATGCTGCATGGATTATTTATTGGAAGTAGAATTTTTCCATACCTTAATATTTAGAAACTTGACATAATGGTTTTTTGCGTACCCCTAATATACGTTTCAAAAATTTAAGATGTAGTCTGTCAACATCAGCATAATTATAAACTCCCCATACCTCAGAACCATATAATAAAATGGGCGTAATTAGTTTGTCAAATAATGATAATTTCATCTTTAAATCACATGATACTTTTTTGAATAACAGACATAAATTATTCAAGGCTCTTGATGCTTGATCCGACAATGCCCTTACTGCAAATCTAAGATTTCCGGACTTAACAAATTTGACGCCAAGATAACAAAAATTATCAACTACTTCAATTTTTTCATGATTTATATACCATTCAAAATTATAGTTAGATTTCTTGTTTTCAAAAATACATATTTTTGTCTTATCCCATTTATTGTGAGATCCCATTTTTGAGAGTATAAATATGTATAAATATATGTTATCTATTTGTAGACTTACTTTATCCGTAGTAAATAACACTGTATCATTAAATATGACGTTAGAAGCTGGAGATCTGTATCTGTGAGATTATCAAAATCTAAACATTCATTTATGTCATTCACGAAAAGGAGAAATAATATCGGGGAGAGGGGCTCCCCTTGCTTCAAACCGATCATGATATTAAAGCAATCTGAAAGTTTACTTTGAGACAATCTAACACATGCAGACACCTTAGAATATAAAGATTTTAACATGTTCAAGAACTTACAGCTAATACCACACTGTACCAACTTTATCCATAAGTTATCAATAGATATTGCATCGAAGCATGATTTATAGTCTATGAAAACACAATATAGTTTCTTACTTTTAGATAATATATTTTGAATTAGTGTGTGTAAAATAAAAATGCAGTCAATTGTACTATGGTTATCTCTAAAACCAAACTGATTTTCTATGAAAACATTTTCATCTTCACGCCATTTATTTAATCTATTTCTAAGACATAAAGAGAAAATTTTAGCCATTGAATTTATTAATGTAATACCTCTATAATTAGCAGGGTTTGATTTATCACCTTTTTTAAAACATGGTATTATAATACCTTTGGTCCACATTTCAGGATATACACCTGTTTCGAAAATTTTATTGAATATTTTTACCAAGAAAGGTGTTATGAATATTTTAGAATCAATAAAAAAGTCAGGCACAATATCATCACAACCACTACTTTTATTTCTATTTAAAGATGAAATTGTTTCAATGATTTCTTTCTCAGAAAATGGTTTATCTAGTTGATCAATATCAATATTACTCTCCGATGGTAAATCCCTATGAATAAAGGAATCTTCACTACTTCTAAACAGATTTGAGAAATGTTGCACAAATTCATTTTCATTGACAGAATGTTTCTACTTTCTAAAAATAAGTCTTCTGTTTTCCGGATTTTGATCACTTTTATATATACGTTTACATCTATAAAATTCATTTTTCGCTCTTCTGCAACTGTCGTCAAACCATGGAGACGCTCGTTTACACTCATTTGTAAATCTTGTGTTAATACATTTCCTAGATCCAAAATTGTCATAGCATATACTATACATAAGTCTGTTAAAGAATTTATACATTCATCAGTATTTATGAGATCAGAAATATAGTTGTCCACAATACTATCAAACATGTATTTCTTATCATTCAGACAGGTATTTAAAATCTCTTTTTTATTACCATCCCAAACAATTTTATCAATAAAAACATTATGATCACTTCCCTTATCTTCCAATTGCATAATGAAATTCATCTCAAAACTGATTGGACTATGGTCAGAAAATTCACATAAGTCTTCAACACAGAAATGGTTGATCTTACTAAAGTTATGACTACTTGTTACCACATAATCAACTGTACTACACCCTGTGACATTTCTATTTATCGTATAGCACGTGTGTAACCCAGGCTCAAGTCTACCATTAACTATGAAACGGTCATTTTCTTTGCATAGATTTAATAATTTATGGCCAAATGCATTTGTAATTTTATCATTAGATTTTCGATCAGGTAACCTAACGTATTCCTCCACTTTCGGTAAATCAACATATCTGTCAATCCCAGTGTTGATGATATAGTCTAAGTTTTCCCCTACTCTCCCATTCATATCACCACATATAAAAATTTCGCCCATATCACGAAAGCGTAATATGTCATCATTAATAATTTCAAACAGATCACAATCGAAAAAACCTGAATTTATATTACGATACACAGGTGAGTGTTCAGGTGGTATATACCATAGACAATAGTAAATATCTTTTTCCATATTAAAACCCGCCTTGTCGAATTTAAACCATATCATTCCTCTATTATCTTTTTTAACTATCTGGATTTTATTTTCCAAATATTCCTTAAAGTATACGATGATTTCACCACTATACCGCTTTTCATTCTTATTGGTCTTTGGTCTATTACATGCAAAATTATTAAACCCTTTTAAGATGACATTTGATAACTTTGAACACCATGTTTCACAGAATAGCAAAATGTCATAATCCGATATCACTTAATGGACCATGATCACAATTTAATAATGGATGGATTACCTATAAACAATGCTATCTATATTTAGGGCTGTTCTGTGATTCCCTATAGAGAACCTGGCTGTCTATAATATTCTACACAAGCTACTTACAAAACATATCACAATATACAAAGAATCACATCACATGACCCATAACCCTACCAAACCATTCTAACTACATTCATCACTCAGTTTTGTTTACAGCTTCTTAGTTATTTTGAATTTAAAGCATTAAGTAATAGTTTAAAATCTTAAGCTTGAAACACATTTTACCCTTCTTGTTTCACAGGGTATTTAAATAAATGAATTACTTTGTGGATAAACAATATATGTAAAGAAATACAAAATTCTAAAGTCTTTAAAAGCTGCAGAATTTGACATAATCCTGCGTTAAACTGCAGAAAATGCAGTTAATCTATGAAATTTTTGTGGAATTTTCTAGTAGGATTCCATAGAATAGATATTTATCATAGCTGAAAATGATAAATTATCTTTAGTAATTATTTAAAAATATTCTAAAATGAAAACATATTTAAGAGAAATACTTGTATAAGATATTTCTACCTAGAAAAAAAAAGATAGTATATGAGTAAGAGATATTGATTAACTTGAAAAAAACTACTTATGAAGATAAATAATTGTTTAATATGAATAAGAATCAGTATTTAAATAAATTGGAAGTAGAATAACAATGTCTTGACTCTAAGCAAATCATTAATCATTTTACTCTGGAATGATAAAATTTGCATTCAATTTGATAATGACTATCTAAATATTAAGATAACCTCAATAAAAGGACGCCCTTAGTACTAGGACCACCTATATAAAGACCATTTTGTCTCTATTTTATCTCAAACACTGTTACTGTATCTGAATTCCCTGCCACAAACAGCCTCCTGTTGCTGCAGTCAAAACTCAGGGCCCTAATATTCTGTACACCAGCAGACAGTGGTACCACTTCCCCCAGGGGCTGTCCCCTCTCTGTCACCTGGACCACATTTCCAGATTTATACCCCCCTACAAACACACTGCCACAGCTGTCCACACATACTGACCAACAGTCATCCAGACCCAGACCTTTGTACCTGAATATCTCCTGACCTGACATGTCTACACCTACCAGACCAAGCTTCCTGTCAGCAATATAGATAGCATCTCCTGACTGACTGAATGTGATGTTATATGTGTCTGACAGTCTAAGATTTCCTAATTTAATCAGTGAGCCTGACAGTGTGTAGAACAGTACATCATCTCTCCAGTTGGACACACAGAGCTTGTTGTCCCAGTAGGAGATACCATAGCAGTTTTGATTCAGCTTGATGGATCTAGTGAGGGACATTTTGTGAGGACCAAGGGATACAAACTGTATTGTGTTGTTGTACAGACATACTGCTACCTCCTGTTGACTGATACAGCACACACCATTAGGGTAGGTAGGTAGATCACAGTGGTCTGTGACTGTGAAGGTGGTGGTGTCCAGGAGCTTCAGCTTCATGTTGTTGATATCTGACAGTAGGAGGGAGCCATCAGGCAGGAGACAAGAACTCATAATACAACATTTCCTTCTGTCCTCCTTGATCCTGATATTGATGTCTTGTTTCTGTCCAGTCTTGTACAGTGTTGGTGACTGAGTTGAAGTAATCACAGAAGGATGTTTTATGTTTTGCTTTTCCTCCCCTGGTAATGGTGACCCAAGTGTTTGAAGACCTGTTAAGCACTGTTCAATCTGTCTGTCAGGTTGAAACTGAGGAGACTGGTGCTGTGTGATATTTTGTACCTCTTGAACAAGTTGATCAGCAACAGTTATGATTTTCTGGCTTTTTTTAATGTTGACAAATAACTGGGCTGTATTTTCATCATGGCTGTCAAGTTGACTGCGATATTTCTGGACATCTGTCATCACCTCCTGACAGTTGTTGGTGTTCTGTTGAAGTTTTTCCTCCTCTTCCTTAAATTTATTTACCAATATTTTCTTTTCTACCTCCCCCAGATTTTTAATAATGACCATCAGTGTCTCTACATATGAGTCTACAGCTGCCAACTGTTTCTCCCTCTCTGTCTGCAATATTTCTACCTGTCTGTCCCTCAGCCTCCCTCCCTCTGTAAGCCTGTCCCTCACTCTGTCTAGCCCCACCTTTGCTTGCTGTAACTCTTCCTCCTTGAAAAGCTGTCCCACTTTATTTGGAATGTACAGAACTGTCTGACATGACCTATTTGGATTTGGAAAATATTGATCATAATTATGTGGTTAGTAAAATATACTCAGTCTGTTGAATAAACAGTTTGATAATAAATAATTGCATTTTATTAAAATCAAAATAGTAAATATATTTATGACGATCTTCAAAACTAAGAATAATATCATTCACAGTTAAACCTATGTTAGGAACCACCTGCATTAAACAGTCTAATTTATTTTGTATCTAACTTCCATTTAGCAAGCATCTGCTTTAAAGAGTCAAAATAATTTTACATTGCGACCTCCATGTAGCAACCACCTGCTTTAAACAGTAATTTGTTTTACAGTTAACCTCCATTTAGGAGCCAGCTGGTCTAAGCAGCCACTTTCTCTTGTTTCCATGACTGGCTAGTAACTTTAGATGAATTTGATTGTATATATGAAAAACAAAGCTAGAGCATGTTTAAAGTCTTTCTAATGAAATACAGATTTTTATCAAATATATATGAAAATTGGTAAAGTGGCTTATGGACAGATTCAGGTAACTCAGTGTCACAATGCTAAGTACTGGTCAGTGTGACTTGCACTTAAGATTAGCACCTGGCATATGATGTTTGTACCCTGCTTGTGTCTTTCTGCTCTCTCTTCATACTGTGAACTGGACACTCATTTATTATAATTATGGAAGACTGACCATGAAACTCTTTTAAGTCCATATAGAAATAGAAGGAGATGGAACAGTTTTGCTGTTAACCCTAGTTATGGTTGAGCAGGTCCAAATAAACACAAAAAATCTTATCCAATAAAATTATATACTGATTGTTATATACTGGATGATAAAAAAAACATGTTGTCAGGGATATTTTATTCTCCAGAAAATATCTATTGTTATGCCCTGCCGACTGCGTTGCAGGGTATATAGATTTTTAGCTCACCTGAGCACTTGTGCTCAGGATGAGATTTTGTGACTACTTTAGTCCGTCTTATGACGTGCAACTTTAGTCGTCAACAATTGCTTGTGAGCACTCTAGAAGCCACAGTTTTGGCCCAATCTTCATGAAAATTGGTCAAGGTGTTTGTCTACTTGATATCTTGTATAAGTTTGAAATTGGGTCCCATGGGGTCAAAAACTAGGTCACCAGGTCAAATCTTAAGAAAAGCATTGTGAACACTTATATATAGAGGCCACAGTTTAAGCCCAATCTTCATAATTTGGTCAGAATGTTTTACTACATGATATCTTGGATGAGTTTGAAATTCGGTCACGTGGGGTCAAAAACCAAGTCACCTGGTCAAATCTTAGAAAAACCTTGTGAACACATTAGAGGCTACATTTTTGGCCCAACCTTAATGGAATTTGATCAGAATGTTTATCTATTTGATATCTCAAATGAGCTTGAAATTGAGACATATGGGGTCAAAATCTAGGTCATCAGCTCAAATCTTAGAAAATTTAAATGATCATGCTAGAATCTACATTTTTGACCGAATCTTCATGAAACTGGGTCAGGATGTTCGTCCTAATGGTATCACAGGTGAGTTCGAATTGGGTCATGTGTGGTCAAAAACTAGGTCACTAAATCAAGTCTTAAAAAGTCTTAGAAAAACCTTGTGAACACACTAGAGGCCATATTTTTGGCCCAACCTTCACAGAACTTGGTCAGAATGTTTATCTATGTGAAATCTTGCATTAGTTCCAAAATGGGTCACTTGGGGTCAGAAAGTAGGTCACCAGGACAAAATTATATGTTAGAAAAAGCTTATGAACACTGTAGAGGCCTCATTTTTGGGTCAATCTTCATGGAATTTGGTCAGAATGTTTATCTACTTGAAATATTGGATGAGTTCAAAACTGAGTCACATGGGGTCAAAAGGTAGGGCACCATGTCCAATCATAGAAAAAAAACATTGAGACCACTGTAGAAACTACATTTTTGTCCAAGTCTTCATAACACTTGATAAGAATGTTGTCTGCATGAAGTCCTAGATGATTGCAAATTTAGGTAGGGTCAAAATGTAGGTCACTTAGTTAAATGTTTGAAAATCATTGCAAATACTTTAGATGCCACATTTTTGGTAATCATGCCTAACACAGCAATCTTACCCAGGTGAGCGGCGGGCCGTCTTGGCCCTCTTGTTTGTTTTGTTTTTTGATTGTTGTTTATAGTTTTCCAAATTAGTTTACCTCAAATATCTTGATTTAAAATGGGTATAACATGATAAAGATCAAACTCCGCACTGGCTACTTAACCACTGCTACCACACAAGTCATGTGATGATAGTTGAAGCCATGTGACCAAAACATGGCCATAACCTACTGGTAAATTAACCACAACATCTTTTCCTTCCAAAATATGTTGAACACACTATCTGCTTTGTTCTAAAAATAATTGTTGGATTAAATTCTCTCGCACAATAAAATATCAATTTCTGTTCACTTTCACAAGCCATCTGCAATGTTGTCTAGTTACCAGTGTAGCAGTAAATATACATTCATAATTTTATCAATTATTATCATTTGATTTTATTGTTTACTTTTTTCATAATCATGAATGTTATTTTCGTGAAATATAACAAAACTGATATGATATATTCAAAACTAAAATCAAAATTGAAAAAAGTAAATCCGGCCTTTATCCGACGAATCTACTTGTGGTGGCAGTGGTTATCAACAACTATAAGTTAACTACTGCTTTGGAGTTTGGATAAAGATCTTAAAAAGCTACTTGATATGATCTTAAAAAGAATAGTGTGATCTATGATATGTTACATTTATGAAAAGTAGACATTTTAATGTTATTAATCTTACCTGTGTTCATCAAAAACGCAAGTGTTACAACCCACATCATCGTGGTCCTGGCAATATGTGTCCACCAACATGGTTGGGTGTTTTGGACACCTGTCAGTTGGCAAGAACACTTGACCACTGGCCATGGATGGCTCCTGAAGGACGTGGTCATCATTGATAATATTGTGAGCCTCCAGACAATTAGTGCAGAAATGTTTCTGACATTCCTTGCAAAATTTCTCTGATGTCCTCTCCTTTTTCTTCTTGTAACAAGTTGAACATTTATATTCCATTACTTCTTCTGAAGCTTTCTTGTAGAAAGATGAAGCCATGTTTGTCCTTTACTTCAAAGTCACTACAAAAATTCAATACGTTCTAGATAAGGGACTTTGTTACTTCCTGTTTCGTTTTCCAAAAATAAAGGGAAGTGAATGTTGTTTATTTTCAGTCAATCTCCTACACAGTGACCTCCCCTTATTATTACTGTAAGAGAAAAACTCTTTTGTATCAGTATAACAAATAATTCAGACTTCTTGAGAAATAAATTATCTATATTTTTTTCTAATGATTTATCATTTTCACTCAATACTAATACAGTTTGTATCATATTATATTTTGATCAGCCTTTGTCTGTCTTCATCAGTCATCTGTCTTGTGTTGTCAACAATTACTTTAAAAGACATCTTTTTTGAAACCACTTTTTAGAAATTGATAAAACCTTGCATGAATGATCCTTGGGTGGCCCTCCACAAAAATTACTTAAATAAACTTGATCCATGCAGAACTATGGTTGTCATGGCAATCAACAGATTTTTTTAGCTGACCTGAGCACTTGTGCTCGGGTGAGCTTTTATGATCGCCTTTTGTCCGTCGTCCGTCGTCAACAATTGCTTGTGAACACTCTAGAGGCCAAAAATTTGGCCCAATCTTCATGAAACTTGGTCAGGATGTTTGTCTACATGATATCTCGAATGAATTCGAAATTGGGTCATGTGGGGTCAAAAACTAGGTCACTAGGTCAAATCCTTGAAAAACCTTGTGAACACTCTAGAGGCCACAATTTTGGCCCAATCTTCATGAAACTTGGTCAGGATGTTTGTCTACATGATATCTCGGATGTGTTCGAAATTGGGTCATGTGGGGTCAAAAACTAGGTCACCAGGTCAAATCTTAGAAAAACCTTGTGAACACTCTACAGGCCACACTTACGGCCCAATCTACATGAAACTTGGTCAGGATGTTTGTCTACATAATATCTCGGATGAGCTTGAAATTGGGTCATGTGGGATCAAAAACTAGGTCACTAGGTCAAATCTTAGAAAAACCTTGTGAACACTCTACAGGCCACAGTTTTGGCCTAATCGTCATAAATTTTGGTCAGGATGTTTGTCTAATTGATATATTGGATGAGTTTGAAAATGAGTCACATGAGGTCAAAAACTAGGTCACCAGGTCAAATCTAAGAAAAACCTTGTGAACACTCTAGAGGCCTACATTTTTGTCCCAGTCTTCATTAAACTTAATATGAATGATGACTGCATGAATTCCCAGTTGAGTGCAAATTCAGGTAGGATCAATATGTAGGTCACTTAGTCAAATATTAGAAAAACACTTTTAGATGCAGATTTTTTGTCATTATGCCTAACACAGCCATCTTACTCAGGTGAGCGACACAGGGCCATCTTGGCCCTCTTGTTTTTAAATCTTCCCCTCTAAAACCAGAGGTCAGAATTTAATTTCATTTAAAACAAAAATGTTCACCTTATGGTCCTCAATAAATTAAGTAAATCCCTAAGGAATCTGCTAGTTTCCTAATACAATGTACACTCTTTTTAGATTATTATTGTTTGTGGATCTATGTTCTAGAAAACAGGAGTTCTTAATAAGAGGCACTTTTTTTGTGGGGACTAATATTTGTGGATAAAACCCACTACAAAATTGAAAAAGTTAGTGTCGCACAAAAATGAATTATTTCACAGTAATTCCAAGTATGGCCCATGACATTTGTACAAAGGGTGCTTGTGAGGGCAGGATGTGTCATTACCTTGACCAAAGGTCATTTGCTAAAGGTCAAAGTCATAGGCTGTGTCTTTATTCATGTATGGCCTATTTCTTTAAAGCCCTTTGATATTTAAAATATAAAGGAAAAAGAAGAGGTAACTCATGGATTGAAAATTGATTTTCATTCAGTCTTTTAATTATTCTGGTAATGATTTTAACCCTTCATCACATATAGACGTGTTTTGATACCTTGGCAACCTGAGCAGACATGGAACAAGTGCTTCTGTCTGGGTCTCCCTTGCCTCCTAATATAAAATTGAAACTCATTTTCTATACTGGCTGCCTTGGCAATTAAAATCAATGTTTCATATACCAGTACAATTTATAGATCATTTACTTAATTAATCAAGTTATGAATTTGTACATGAATATACATGAGGTCAGGGGTTAAATTTCATGATCTTGTACACAATTAAAAAAAGATCAAATCATTGTTCACAAACAAATATACAAACTGACAAACCTTTCAAAGAATTAAAGTGAAACAGTCATGTAGGCATTAACAGTAACATACTCTACTTTCATTTTCAACCTATGAAATATAGGAGAATTTTAACCCATACAATGTTGTGGGCACTTGTAACTGCCTTTGCTACCAGTGTAGACCAAGATCAGCCTGCACATCCATGTAGTCTGATCATGGTTTGCACTACTCACTACTCAGGCAATGAATTTTCAGCTAGCACCCTTATAAACAACTAATGGTACTATCCATAATGAAGAAAGGACAAGTCCAACATGGTAAGGGTTATACAGAAATGATAGACTTTATGGCAGTCCCTGTACAGCAACATAGATTTAAGGTAATCCATCTTTGGATTATAATCATGGTCCTTCAAATGCTGGAAAAGACTTCAGTGCAGATTCAAGCATCCACTGACATGGAGTTATAGGACCTTTTTCTCAAAGTCTATAAAGGCTTGTGCCACAGTGACACTTTGGGGGTGGGCGGTTGTTGTTGTCGTATGGGAAATTCACTTTTAGTGAGATGTTGTGTTAAACAGACTCCGTGGCTCACTCTCACCCTTACACCACCACAGTCATGGGGTCCACTCTATATGACACAGAGGGTGGCAGAATTGAAGGCAACAAGCCAACTTGTAGTTGATTCCTTTTATTGTCCAGTATAATATTTTCCTACCATAAATTCAAATTCACAATGTCCAAGATTTCACAAGATGAATTAAAACAATTCAAGATAAACTCCACAAGATTTTCTCTCAAGACTGTTCTCAAGACTTTTTCAAGACTGTCCTAAATTCTGCAAGAATAACTTTATATTAAATTGAAGGGTTTACAATAGTTAACCAATAAAATTGAATAATCAAGTAGATAACCAATGATATCCATTATTACAAATTATAAAACTCAAACTCAAACTCAATTTATTTGGCATATCAGCAAATAACAATGCCATTCACCCAAACTCATACATAATACAATGTTTGCGCATGACACCATACAGACAATACATATATAACAAATCAGTTGATAAGATTCTACCAGAATAATACGACAGTGTCGAATAGAAGGACAATGTATTGCAAATCATTATACTCATAAAATATACTGTTAGTCTGAAAAATAATTATTTTAAGAGAGATACTCTGAAATCCATTGCTTTTTTAACATATTTTGCAAGATTTAGACACTTTTTTCTAGACTTACTTGACATAATATTGATAAAACATTGGACTGTTGGGAAAGATCTGTTTCTAGCTAAAAATGAATTTCTTGTATCCTTATATTTAGGACAGACTAATAAAAAATGATATTCTGACTCTAACTGTCTTTGATTACATAATAAACAAATTCTATCTTCCCTATTCATATTGGTAAATCTACCAGACTCAATCAGGGCTCACGCTGGGAATTATTTTTTATGAGCCAAGGCATGAGCCAAATGGTCCAAAATTGGGGCCACTTTTTTTTTCTTTGAGCCAAATTTTGGAGCCAGGATGAGCCAATAATTTAATGAGAATGCGACAAAATATGGGCATTTATAATGATTATATGTGCTACTAGTGGTATTATTGTTCAGAAATCTTTGGTTTATTTTATTTGTATGTGTGCATTTTGTGTTTTTTTTATATTTTTTTATTGTTTGTTTTACATACCCTTCTCTATCTTTCTCTCTCTCTCTCTTTCTCCCATTTTTCTATACCCATTTTGTAACACAGGGAAGCAGTAAAGTAACAAGACAGTAGTGCTGTTATATACCATCATTTATTTAATAGTTTTCACTATGTTTTGTAATTCAGAACATCTGATATTAACAGCAAAAACAAAGAATTCAAAATAAGTTTAAATATTAACATTATGTTATTTACATACATACATACTGTATTTCATATTTACATTCTTATATTACACATATATACATTAAGCCTGTTGCATTTTCGGTAAGAGTCAGTGTTCAGTTCAGTGTTTCATTTCCCATGAAGTTACACTAAGATTCTACGAGTCTTCTGATTTGCCCATTTCTTAAATGACTGTTTAAAATCAAACTCCTCCAAAGCAGGCCCATCAATAGAAATCATAAGCAGACGTTCAAGTGACCTTACATTGAGGGAATTCCTAAGGCTAGTCTTAACCATCTTTAATTGTCCCTTTAATTATACTTACCGCATCTTTTGATTATCGCTTGCCGAACGAGAATGAATATCGTCAGACTAAACCGTAACAAACAATCCAATAAGTGTGCCTTTGTTCCGACAGCCAAATAAATAATTATCGTATCCTTAATCCGTCGTTACCTTTTCTTTAATTGCCGATAAACTACTAAATCATCAACACGTACGTGCCAACTGCCATAACTGTGAAATACACTGATACACAGGGTGAAGGACGCGCGTGCTAGACTGGTTATCGATTTTTCTCGGTCTAGCGATGCTCTGCGTGAGCGAAACCAATAACCAGTCTGACTGCTTAGGTAAATGACAAAAATAAAAACCATGCGACAAGACAATGCGCCAAATTCAAAACTTTCGGGCCACTTTTAATAATCATGAGCCATTTGGCGCATTTGGCGCTCGACAGCGTGAGCCCTGCTCAATAGCTAAATTATGGGAACTTAATCGAAAACGTGTAAGTGATATTCTCAACAAATCATTCTTAATGTTATATAGATATGGTTCAAATTCAAAATCTCTTTTAAATCTAACATAATATTCTAATTTTCTACAAGTAGATACTTGCGTTCTCCACGATTGAATACACTGGTCTCTAACACGTTCAAAAAGTTTTGTATAGAATTTACCATTAAGATTTTCACTTAACCAAAGATTTGAAAAACCAAGGTTATCTAATGTATTTTTGATTTTACTCATCCAGCAACTATCATTTATTGGAAAATAATTATTCAACTGGCTGTTAAATGCTGCATGGATTAGGTTGTTATTGGAAGTAGAAATTTTTGACCAGTACCTTAATGATCTTAGTAAAGCTATAGTACATAATGGTAGCCTACCCAGTTCCCCATACACAGCGTTATTAACAGTTTGTTTGCGTACCCCTAATATACGTTTCAAAAATTTAAGATGTAGTCTGTCAACATCAGCATAATTATAAACTCCCCATACCTCAGAACCATATAATAAAATGGGCGTAATAAGTTTGTCAAATAATGATAATTTCATCTTTAAATCACATGATACTTTTTTGAATAACAGACATAAATTATTCAAGGCTCTTGATGCTTGATCCGACAATGCCCTTACTGCAAATCTAAGATTTCCGGACTTAACAAATTTGATGCCAAGATAACAAAAATTATCAACTACTTCAATTTTTTCATGATTTATATACCATTCAAAATTATAGTTAGATTTCTTGTTTTCAAAAATACATATTTTTGTCTTATCCACATTTATTGTGAGATCCCATTTTTGAGAGTATAAATATGTATAAATATATGTTATCTATTTGTAGTTGCAGACTTACTTTATCCGTAGTAAATAACACTGTTTCATCAGCAAACAACATTAAATATGACGTAAGAAGCTGGAGATCTGTATCTGTGAGATTATCAAAATCTAAACATTCATTTATGTCATTCACGAAAAGGAGAAATAATATCGGGGAGAGGGGCTCCCCTTGCTTCAAACCGATCATGATATTAAAGCAATCTGAAAGTTTACTTTGAGACGATCTAACACATGCAGACACCTTAGAATATAAAGATTTTAACATGTTCAAGAACTTACAGCTAATACCACACTGTACCAACTTTATCCATAAGTTATCAATAGATATTGTATCGAAGCATGATTTATAGTCTATGAAAACACAATATAGTTTCTTACTTTTAGATAATATATTTTGAATTAGTGTGTGTAAAATAAAAATGCAGTCAATTTATTAATGTAATACCTCTATAATTAGCAGGGTTTGATTTATCACCTTTTTTAAAACATGGTATTATAATACCTTTGGTCCACATTTCAGGATATACACCTGTTTCGAAAATTTTATTGAATATTTTTACCAAGAAAGGTGTTATGAATATTTTAGAATCAATAAAAAAGTCAGGCACAATATCATCACAACCACTACTTTTATTTCTATTTAAAGATGAAATTGTTTCAATGATTTCTTTCTCAGAAAATGGTTTATCTAGTTGATCAATATCAATATTACTCTCCGATGGTAAATCCCTATGAATAAAGGAATCTTCTACTTCTAAACAGATTTGAGAAATGTTGCACAAATTCATTTTCATTGACAGAATTATTAATATTTGAAGTTCTTTTATCATTTCGAACACTGTTAATGAATTTCCAAAACTGCCTAGGTGATTTTTTGCTTAAACAATTTACATCACTTCGTTGTTTTTTATTAGCTCACCTGAGCACAAAGTGCTCAAGGTGAGCTTTTGTGATCGCCCTTCGTCCGGCGTCCGTCGTCGTGCGTCGTGCGTCGTCCGTCGTGCGTCGTCCGTCGTCCGTCGTCCGTCGTCAACAATTTGCTTTAAACGACATCTCCTCTGAAACCGCTGGACAGAATTTAATGAAACTTGGCAGGAATGTTCCTTGGGTGAGGCTCTACAAAAGTTGCTAAAATAAAGTTGATCCATGAAGAACTCTGGTTGCCATGGCAACAAAAAGAAAAATAATTTGAAAACTTTAAAAATCATCTCCTTCAAAACTACTGGCCAGATTTCAAAATAATTTGGTACATATGTTCCTTGGGTCAACCTCTACCAAAGTTGCTAAAATTATTCCGATCCGTAAAAAAACATGGCCGCCAGGGGCGGGGCTTATTTGCCTTATATGTATATAGAGAAACCTTTAAACAACATCTCCTCTGAAACCACTAGACAGAATTTGATTAAACTTGGCAGGGATGATCCTTGGGTCAACCTTCACAAAAGTTGCTAAAATAAAGTTGATCCATGTAGAACTCTGGTTGCCATGGCAACAAAAAGAAAAAAAATAAAAACTTTAAAAATCATCTTCTTCAAAACTACTGGCCAGATTTTAAAATAAATTGGTATAGATGTTCCTTGGGTCAACCTCTACCAAAGTTGCTAAAATTATTTCAATCCGTAAAAAAACATGGCCGCCAGGGGCGGGGCTTATTTGCCTTATATGTATATAGAGAAACCTTTAAACAACATCTCCTCTGAAACCACTAGACAGAATTTGATTAAACTTGGCAGGGATGATCCTTGGGTCAACCTTCACAAAAGTTGCTAAAATAAAGTTGATCCATGTAGAACTCTGGTTGCCATGGCAACAAAAAGAAAAAAAAATATGAAAACTTTAAAAATCATCTTCTTTAAAACTACTGGCCAGATTTTAAAATAAACTGGTACAGATGTTCCTTGGGTCAACCTCTACCAAAGTTGCTAAAAAAAATTCCGATCTGTAAAAAAACATGGCCGCCAAGGGCGGGGCTTATTTGCCTTATATGTATATAGAGAAACCTTTAAACAACATCTCCTCTGAAACCACTAGACAGAATTTGATTAAACTTGGCAGGGATGATCCTTGGGTCAACCTTTACAAAAGTTCCTAAAATAAACTTGATCCATATAGAACTGTGGTTGCCATGGCTACAAAAAGAAAAAAAATATGAAAACTTTAAAAATCATCTTCTTCAAAACTACTGGCCAGATTTTAAAATAAATTGGAACAGATGTTCCTTGGGTCAACCTATTTATCTCAGGTGAGCGATTTAGGGCCATCATGGGCCTCTTGTTATATTTATACTTGCTTTTCCATTTGATATATGCTAAATGGTTTCTACTTTCTAAAAATAAGTCTTCTGTTTTCCGGATTTTGATCACTTTTATATATACGTTTACATCTATAAAATTCATTTTTCGCTCTTCTGCAACTGTCGTCAAACCATGGAGACGCTCGTTTACACTCCTTTGTAAATCTTGTGTTAATACATTTCCTAGATCCAAAATTGTCATAGCATATACTATACATAAGTCTGTTAAAGAATTTATACATTCATTAGTATTTATGAGATCAGAAATATAGTTGTCCACAATACTATCAAACATGTATTTCTTATCATTCAGACAGGTATTTAAAATCTCTTTTTTATTACCATCCCAAACAATTTTATCAATAAAAACATTATGATCACTTCCCTTATCTTCCAATTGCATAATGAAATTCATCTCAAAACTGATTGGACAATGGTCAGAAAATTCACATAAGTCTTCAACACAGAAATGGTTGATCTTACTAAAGTTATGACTACTTGTTACCACATAATCAACTGTACTACACCCTGTGACATTTCTATTTATCGTATAGCACGTGTGTAACCCAGGCTCAAGTCTACCATTAACTATGAAACGGTCATTTTCTTTGCATAGATTTAATAATTTATGGCCAAATGCATTTGTAATTTTATCATTAGATTTTCGATCAGGTAACCTAACGTATTCCTCCACTTTCGGTAAATCAACATATCTGTCAATCCCAGTGTTGATGATATAGTCTAAGTTTTCCACTACTCTCCCATTCATATCACCACATATAAAAATTTCGCCCATATCACGAAAGCGTAATATGTCATCATTAATAATTTCGAATAGGTCACAATCGAAAAAACCTGAATTTATATTACGATACACAGGTGAGTGTTCAGGTGGTATATACCATAGACAATAGTAAATATCTTTTTCCATATTAAAACCCGCCATGTCGAATTTAAACCATATCATTCCTCTATTATCTTTTTTAACTATCTGGATTTTATTTTGCAAATATTCCTTAAAGTATACGATGATTCCACCACTATACCGCTTTTCATTAGGACTTTCTGCCTAAAGCAGAAAGTCCTATTGGGTTTGTTATGTTTATTATTATTATTATTATTATTATTCTTTTCTTCCTCACGGATTTTCATATGTTGCAATCGTCCTAGGAGAATGAAATTTCGATGGCATATTATTCATGTGCGTAATTAAAAAATTCTATAATTTTCATATGCCTATGACGTCATATGACGTCACACTTGGCAATTTGCTACAAAAGTTTGTACGCGGTCTAGAGCGATAATTAATAAACCGATTTTTATCAAATTTTCACAGAATGTGTATATTAAGTTCTAGTTGTGCATTTCGTTGTCCGTTGTTCAAAATTCGAAAAGCACAAGGTTCTATGGCGAATGCAAGATTCAAACCAAGGACGTCAAATTGATAAATGCTCATAAAATCGTCCCTAAATGAGACAGAAGGTTGATATTTTGTCAGTATATAGATCTCCGATAGATTTAAATATTTTGTGAAAATGGACGTCTTGTGACGTCATATGACGTCATCAAATTTCTAATTTTTAAACACATAATTATATATGTTAATATGGTCCAAGGACAATGAAATTTTGACGTCATATTCCCCAAGAAATGTTGTTTTGATTTCTATGATTTTCATATCTCTCTGACGTCATATGACGTCACACTTGAAATAAGCTACAAAAGTTTGTACGCGGTCCAGAGCCATTATTAATGAACCGATTTCCATCAAATTTTCACAGAATGTGTATATTAAGTTTTAGTTGTGCATGCCGGTGTCCATTTTTCAAAATTCGAAAAGTCCAAGGTTCTATAGCGATTCCAAGATTCGAACCAAGGTCGTAAATTTTCAAATTCTTATAAAATCGGTCCTATTTGAGATAGAAAAGTGATATTGGGTCAGTTTATAGGTCTCTGGGAGTCTTAAACATTTTGTGAAAATAAATGTCATATGACGTCACGTGACGTCATTATATGATAATGAATTTCTAATTCTAACAAGATTATTTCTATATATTGAAATTTTCGAAGGGCAATGAAAATTTAATGCCGCATGCTTCAGATGCTGAAATTTTGATTTCAATGATTTTCAGAAGCCTATGACGTCATATGACGTCACACTTGAAATTGACTACAAAAGTTTGTACACGGTCCAGAGCCATTATTTATGTGCCGATTTTCATCAAATTTTCACAGAATGTGTATATTACGTTCTTATTGTGTATACCGGTGTCCGTTTTTCAAAATTCGAAAAGTCCAAGCATATATGGCGGATCCAAGATTCGAACCAATGACGTCAATATTTAAATGCTTATAAAAACTGTCCTATTTGAGATAGAAAGTTGAAATTTTGTCAGTTAGTAGGTCTCTGGGTGTCTTAACAATTATGTGAAAATAAACGTCATATGACGTCACGTGACGTCATTTGTTTATTATTATTATTCTTTTCTTCTTCCTAACTAAACGCTTATTTTAATATGTTGCAATAGTCCTAGGACGATGAAATTTTTATGGGTTATTAGGCACGTGAGGAAATTTTGATTTCACCCCTACTGCATATATGTAGCCATATCTCAATAAATATCGATTTTTGTAAATATGTGTATGAATAAGAATTATAGCTGAATAATTGACGTTTCCAAAGATATTTAGTTTATTAAAATTGGTTTACGCAATACAAAGTTATAAGCAAAAACACTAAATGAAATGAAGCTAATTTTGCTGATAATATGCTGTTTTCTTGAGGTTTAACAGTCAATATCTCAGAAACGACTGAAGATAAGTTTACACATTATGCGTATAAAATGTAGCATGTTTTAAGAGCTTTCTAACGGTACCAAGTTTATTGAAATTGGACTTCATATAAGAAAGTTACATGGAAAATAAGATATTTCATAATCATGCATCATAAAAATATGGAAAAGGTCACGCGCAGGGGTCACCAAGCTTAAATACTTGCGCAACGACTTAAAAAAAAATAAAAATAAAAAAATATCAAATTGCAATTGATGGGCTATATCTTGATTTTCTTTTTTTGTTGTTGTTGTTTTTTGTCGAATGTTGACTGTTTCCAAAATAAGCATTGAAGTTAATACATGTACAACGGCACAAGACAAAAATCCGTATTTGCAACACTATGTAGCTAGCGAGCAGTTTGCAAGCCTTGAAAAATTCACACGCAGCCCCACATTTTAGACCATCTAAAAACTGCATTGTTATGCTAACGATATTCATATTGCATCAGTTTGTAGGCTGGGATGTTACCTTTCAAAATATCACCATAGTTCGAAATTCCAGGAATTTATAGCAAAACTACGGAAGCCCAAACACGCCAAAATCGCTAAATACGATTAACTACGTTACAGGTGTCGAAAGGATATAGCACTATACAAATATTCAATACTTCTTCCTAATGAGGCTAAAATTAAACAAGGTTACAACTGAGCTGGAGTGATGAAATTCTATGTGTGATGAAAGTTAGAAACTTACATTTGAACACTGTTTCATTTTTCTTTCATGTCATATGACATAGTATAAATGTTGTATGTAAACTACATGTGCAAGATATGGACGGACTTTTATTAAAATTCACAGAATGTGTTCTATTTGTGCTATTTTATATAGAAATAGAGGAGATAGAAAGTTGCAATTTGGACAGATTATCTGTTATGTCATCTTCTATATATACTATATAAAGCAGATGTTGCAGAAAGTCCTATCATTCGTTTAAACGAATGACATCTAGTTCTTATTGGTCTTTGGTCTATTACATGCAAAATTATTAAACCCTTTTAAGATGACATTTGATAACTTTGAACACCATGTTTCACAGAATAGCAAAATGTCATAATCCGATATCACTTAATGGACCATGATCACAATTTAATGATGGATGGATTACCTTAAATCAATGCTATCTATATTTAGGGATGTTCTGTGATTCCCTATAGAGAACCTGGCTGTCTATAATATTCTACACAAGCTACTTACAAAACATATCACAATGTACAAAGAATCACATGACCCATAACCTTACCAAACCATTCTAACTACATTCATCACTCAGTTTTGTTTACAGCTTCTTAGTTATTTTGAATTTAAAGCATTAAGAAATAGTTTAAAATCTTAAGCTTGAAACACATTTTACCCTTCTTGTTTCACAGGGTATTTAACCCTTTCCCTCATAGAGGACACCATGAAAAGACCTATACGAACAGCATAAAATCAGATCAGCCTGCGAGTAACTCGCAGGCTGAGCAGGTTTTATGCTGTTCACTGCTCCTCAGTGGTCTGGAAATGAGGATTTTGTAATTAAATTTGGTAAGGTTTAACTGTGGTTTTCTGCAGATCAGGCTTTATGTGGTACCTACTGAGT
>CM037783.1:65229122-65279122 GCA_021229015.1 Solen grandis | reverse complement strand
CCGTGGTCATGTCCCTTGTAGAGAATCGTAATGTGAAGCCATCAAAGTAATGCTGCAGCATCTGACGAAACCTTTCGGGCACATGATACAACTGCAAAGTCTTTTGTATCAGTTGGTGCGGGACTGAGCCGTAAGCGTTGGCCAAGTCGAGCCAGATTACAGGATTTGCACCCTGACACACCTGGTACTCCTCCTTTCTGTACAGCTGTATCGATGTACTTGTTTTCAGCAGATATGAGGTCATTCTTCTGGAAAGGACCGCCAGGAAGATCTTTCCTTCCACGTTGAGTAGAGAAATGGTCCTAAATTGGCTAAGGTTCACAGAATCCTCCTCTTTGGGAATAAAACATCCTTCTGCCTTCATCCATTCCCTACAAAGTTCTCCCTTCCTCCATATGACCTTCATAAGCTTCGACAGGCGGAGCAAAATCTTGGGGCAGTTCTTATACACTTTGTATGGAACTCCATTTGGCCCTGGTGCTGAAGATGCTCTGGCTTTCTTCACTATGTCACTTACTTCCTTCAACCTTGGTTCTGCGCAATCAAACTCTTCCACAGGTTCATCAGGTTTGAGTAACTTCTCACATTCACCCAATTCTTCATGACGGTTTCCATCACTGTGCATTCCTTTGATGTATTGGTCCGCTTCTTCTTTTGTGCAATGGAGCTCGCCTGTCTTCTTTTCTCCAAGCAAGCGCTTCACAAATTGGAAGGGATTCTTGGTGAATTGGGTTCTCTTTCGCTGTCTCTCATGCCTTTTCCTGCGCATATTCTCAGCCCGCCGAAGATTCTGTATCTCCTTTCTTAGGCTGTTCCTGAGCTGTGCCAGGGCTTGCTTTTCACTCTCATCTGCACACCTGTAACTGGCTTTCAAGAGTCTAAGATCTCCCCTGAGCTTGGAAATTTTCATCACTCTCCTATTTTCGCCAACCTTTTTCTTCTCCCTCACTTCTTCTAAACCAAACCGTTCTTTTCCAAACTTGTAGATAATCTCAGACATGGTATGCAGTTTTCTATCAGCCTTCCCTACCAGAACAGTCTCCATCATCAAGTCCAACTCCTCATCAAAGGTCTTCCACTTTCCTTTCTCTGCGCTAGCGGGCCACTTCACTTTCTCTTTTCTTGCTGATGATTCATTCACAGCTCTGTCGGTTGTCAACTCTGTTCTCTCGATGCTCACCTCTCCCTCATCTGAATCTTGGAGGCTCTGGACACTGTGGTGTTCTTCCTGATCCAGCTCCTCCTCCGTCTCACCAAGTTGCCTTGCGCGTTGCTCCATATTTAAGATTGGAGGGCATCCCATCTTTGTGCGATGAATCTTCAGTCCTACCTCATTCTTCAACATCTTCCCGCAACTACATGTTCTCAACCAGTCCGTGTTCTGTCTCGTTGTCGGTTGTTCAGGCGTGTTCGATTCCATTTGGCTTGTAGGTCGATCATCCTCCCCCGCTCTCGCACGACCTTGGGGGTATCTTTCTTCTTGTCGTTCTGTAGCGTTTTAAACCAGGCATTTGTTCATCCATTTTGTACCGATTATCGACATATGACTTCTAATGCATGCGTTGATTTCATTTGACAGATATTTAACTTATTTATGTTTTGTTGAACTGGAAACCTTACCTTTGTCGTAGATCCGAGGTGGCTGGACATGGTTGCAAGGGAGCGGGACACGGTTTCTTGGGGGAAGGACATGGGGGAGGACATTGAATTTAGGAGGCGGAGTCTGCATGTAGGGGTCACTCTGGTGCAAAGGCCATTGGTCCACTGTTTTCCGTCCAAATCTGAAATAATAATAATAATAATAATAATGATAATAATCAATATAATGATAATAAAAACACTAAAAGATATGGTAATGTAAATAAAATTTGTGAAAACCATTTTTGGAGAATAGAAAAGAAAAATAGCAGGAATAAAATTCGGTTCTTTTTTTTTTTCATAATAATTATGAAGAAGATAAAGTCTGTTAAAGCATTTCTGTAATGATGTGAACATGTTGCTAATCAACAGCTTACAAACGTCTCTTGAACATGGCACAACCGTTGCGCCCCCTGCACGTGTAAACGACCCACGCAAGGTAAACTGCGGTGATCAGGAGGGTAGACAAACACAGGGAGAGCCAGGCGATGTTGGCGTTATCCTCTAGAAACGTCCGATACCGGTCCGTCGACGTTGTCGCCGACGTCGTCGTTGTACCTGGACGAAATTATCAACGGTCGAGACAATTACTTCATTAGGTACACTTGTTTTACGCCAAATTACGAAATCTTACGTTTCATTCCCTTTTCTTTACACAAGGTACATGGGTTTGACCAGTACTTGTTGTCCGAAAATGGCTCTTAAAAGAATCTGACACGAAATCAAATTTCAGGGAACGTCCGAAAAGATGAAACCCTTGCTATGATTAATATTAAAATATGAATATAACTTTATGAAATGTCATTGGCATCATAAATGGATATTAAATTGATGATCCTGGAAATGTATATTGAGGTTACACCATAAAAAGTAATGTTGAGAAAGCTCATATTGAAAAAAGTATTATTAAAAGCAACACGACATTATCATTTTCCCAACTGTTAAAATTATTAAATATTACAAAGCCACCCGTAAAGAATGTCAAAGAATGATAAATGAAAAATACAATCAGATAAATTTACAGGTACATGTATTATAAATAAAAGAAAATAATAAAATGTGTTATATTTTTATTTTATGATATGTATTAATATTTTAGCAAACATGATATATCTAAAAAATAAATAAAAAGAAAATGACAAACTTGAAATAACGATAACGACGTTCACGGAATCCGTCTGTCCGCCGACGTCAGATGCCGTCACTACAACTGTGACGCTTGTTGCCGACCCAATGGAACTTCCGTATGGCGTCAATCCTACTGTGATGACGCCTAAATGATCAATTGAAAATAATTCCTGACTCAGTGACGTTTGGTCCAACGTAAACGTCAGATCACCGTAAGTTCCAACGTCATTATCGTTCGCTGTAACTTTTCCAATCGTAGTCCCTGGTTGAGCATAGTAACTGACAAAGAAGGAATATGCCGTCGGTGAAAATATAGGTGCGTTGTCGTTTTCGTCGGCTAGTGTATGAAAAACAAGAAAGAGACCTATTTGTCCATATGTATTACATGTTAATAGTAACATACTCGTAACTGTACTAAGCATTACGACTGTTGTTTTATTCATCATTTCAATTTCTTTGGGGCAAGATTTAAACATTGTGACCTTCCCGGCATCTTTATTATTCCTGTTCAAAACTTGAAGCGTTTTAAAATCTTGTTACATAAGAAATTACCATATCTAATGTAATTATAGTAAGACTGTGTTGTCTGGGGAGCTATTATTTGATTAACGTTTCCAGTCCCGGGCGGGTTTCATTGTTTCACACTACAAATACACTGAGAAGGGGGAATATTGAGCGTGCCCTAAAAATAAACCGCTACGCTATCTTAGACGAGAAGCGTGACGTCACCTCTATATGAATAAGATTCAGAAGAGATTAACTCTCGATTACCCGAGTCTCGCGGTTATCCGGGTATTTCAGTTTTCCCACCAGTCCTTTAATAATTTTAACTGTACTATAGTTATAGTTGTTTTTTCTTACACGTGTTCAATACGGATATATATTTGGACAAGTGCCATTGTGCAAAATGGTTTGGCAATCTATGCACGTGTCCAAATATATATCCTATTGAACACCTCAGTATAAAAATACTTTTTTTATTCTAAATCCAGTGTTTAATTCAATGCTTAATACATAGTATATACTTGATTAAACAACTATTATAACCTTTTTTGAATTATCAAACAACATAGATTTTCATAAGAAGAAGATTTCCATAACTGCAATATATTTGGACAGTTCGCCGCCCAATAACGAAATCTATAGGACCGTCACGTGGTACAAATGCACCCCGTTGATTGGCTAAGGAAAGAATAAGGACTGATTGCTGACGTCAACAACGTATCATTTGAACGTTCGTTATGTAAATTGATATTTCAGTATACCTATAGTGATCACGAGGGACGCCGTAGAGTTCAGTCCTCCAGTATCTACGACCCAGACAGTGCAACTGACGCTCGTTGGTAGGGAACCGGTGTCAAGGTCATAATTAGACTGAAAGGTCACCTGACCTGTGTTACGGTCCATGGCGAATCTACTGGTATAGGTGCCACAGTCCATAGAGAATGTGTGGGAGTCACTAGAGTCAGGGTCATGGATAGAAAATGTCGGGGTCCCGATGACGGCCCCTGCCTAAATATATATAAGTGAACCCATGTGAAAAATTAATGACGTCGAATATGTTTATTCAGAGAAATTTACTGGATTAGCCTGGAATACGGAAACTTAACCCAGGGGTTACTTGTAGGAATTAAGGCTTTTTCAATCTAATTCAAACAATTGACAAATGTGTGCACACAAAGTATAGAATAGTGATTTCGATTTTATTTTAACTAATTTTTTTTTAATTTCTATTCAGATATTTTTAATCGTTATTCTATTTAAAAATTTACAGCACGACACTGATTCAGGTCAGTTTTCAATTATAACCAGGTAATCGTAAGATTTATATTGCTTATGATATCGACCAATCTTTAAACTGCCGGAATTTTTGTATAAGCAATGATTAATTATCATTTTTTAAAGCTTTGTGGACCTACATGTCCCTCCGCCGTGGACAGTCCGAAGCTAGATTGGCTGAAACCTGGAACCTCGTTCACGTCAGCGACGTCAATCCTGAGATTCTCTGTGTCCGTGACGACGCTGTCAAACACCGAAATGCTCAACGTAAATGACGTCGTTCCTAGTGCAGACAACGTTTCGTAGTCGGGGGACCCAATTACGCTGACAACGCCACCTAAAATGTTCAATTTTGACAATATTATTTCTTGCTAAAGCCCTTTTGTTGTTACATTAAATGTGGATAAAAGTTTAAGACAAATTGATATACATACTCGTACATGTATTTTTAAAACATAATTATGTCTGCAAGAGGCATCTAACTTAGTTATCATATAGTTATTACCGATTGAACGCAAATTTTATGGAGAACATACTCGTCGAATGAATGTTGAAATATGAAAGTCCACTTCCGGGCGATGATGTCATCGAGAACGTATGCGTCTGTGTGTCAACGTCAGAGAAATATACGGTGAAGAGCGGAGTACCAATAGCCGTGTTTTCTTGGACGGACAAGGCAGACGTTAAAGGAAGATTTGTGATCTGCACTGGGTCATTGATATCTGTAAGCAGAGGATTTAATACAAGTGTTCATTGAATATTTACTGATTACGGATATAAAGGTAAGATACCTGTATTAGTTCCGCTACATTTCGGACATTATGGCCTTTCACGGAGATAACCATTTTTTCAAATGTTTCATTAGGGTACATTTGTTATCTTCGTAGAGGTTAAGTGGTCCGAAATGTAGCGGAACCATTACATGTATCTTACCTTCTCGAGTTTTCTAAAACAATTTGAAAGGAGGAACGAATGTTAAAATTCACATTCCAACACTATCCACATTTATTTATATACAAACATTTATATAGAAAGCAAAATAAATAAGTATCAGAAGTAAAAAGTGCAGTGATGTCATTTCGGTCTTATCATGGTCACTTGGTTATAGACACTGAAAGCACTCGATTATGATAAATTTAATTATTCAAATAATTCAAATAAGATGAAGGCTGACCGTCCCGGTGGCCGAGTGGTTAGAGCGTCCGCCTCGAGATGGGGAGGTCGCGGGTTCAATCCCCAGCCGCGACATACCAAAGTCGCAAAAGATGGTACTGTTATAGCTTCTTTGCTTGGCGCTCAGCATACAAGGGTAGTTGCAGAAATGGTTGGCCCGGTGTCAGGATAATGTGACTGGGTGTGATATGCCACATGTCTACAGCGTGATACTGCAGTCTGGCAGCACTATGTCTCAAGTAGACATCGTCTCCAAATAAATGAAATACTGTCGGTGTTACGTTAAACCCAACAAACGAACAAGCAAACAAGATGAGGGTTTGTTTAACGTCCTACTGATTACCAATCTCCACGCAGTGATCTCCCCTTTATTCATCGGTAAAGATCTCTGCCACGTCTTCTCAATGAGGTCTCTGCCACCATCAAAATTTCTGATATACCATTTGTTTTTATTTGTATAATTGTTAAAGATACTGTTCCTATGTATCAGCTTAGTTTTCTCTCATTCATATAATATTGATTATGATATACTAATTAAAAATGATAACAAATCAAAATATTTTATAAAAATAATTTGAGTATTTTCTACTTCAATACCGTAGTTATTTTTTCAGTTTTCAAGTTCTTTTTATTTTACAGCTAGTGGCATTTCCCTCAGTTTATTTTATTTTAAATGAACATCAATTATCGCCCTGTGGTAAAAAAAAAAATCAGTTAATATTTCATGTTTTTTTCCGTGCATGTATATAATAATAATAATAACAACAACAATAAACCTTCGCCATTTTTAAGCCTACAATCATCACGTGCTTTTTTATGACAACAGTGATGAGCGTGCAAGGTAGATCATTGCGTGGAATTTGACACTTTATATCTCACTCATTCGGGGACATTTCACTGCATGATAAAGATAAAGTCTTGTTCTCCATGATATCATGCCGTAGACAGTGGGCCTGGATAACACATCAGGTCACATCCATCATAATACCAGGCCAAACAGTTCTTGGACTTCCCTTATATAGCCTGAATAAACAGAAACTTACCCAAGAATGTGACTGTAAGGATTCTGGGACCGACGGTATTTTTCCCGTCGAAGACTGTGATTATGAGGTCATATCCGACGGTTGTATGTCCCGTCAAGTCTTCCGACACTTGGATGGCACCGGCTAGATGAAAATAAGTTTCATATTAATTTAGAAACTTATTAAATGAACAATTCATTAAAGCAAACTCATACGTCATAAAAACGTGAATCCTATTGAGAGCCCAACATAATCTACAGTTAATCTCGTGAAATGACGTCATTGGCTTCATGAGTACAATTTACCTTTTTTTCCGACATTAGTTGGAACTTACTCGGAAACATGTCATCTTTTAATGCTTGTGAGAAAAAATAGTTTCTTTTTTTAAATTTCTTATATACAGCTTATCATTTCGTACAAGAAGAAAAAAAACTTATATATACTTAAATATTTTATATAATGACTGGTCCCTACACCCCATTATAGTATGCGGGCCAAAGAACGGCTATTGGTATACATATAATCCATTTTCTTGGTTTCTCCCTTTAGTACGGTATGGCAGTATTGTTTTAAAAACAAAATTTGACACACACTTGATTATTAACATATATTTAGTACTGCAAATAAAATTGAAAAATATTAAAAGTCATTATTTTCGCACGTTGACCATTGTTAATACACTGTATTATCATCTTATTTCGTGTTTTAAATAGAATCTCCTTTTAAAAAAAATTTTTTTTTTTTTTTTAATATTTTTTTTTTTTTTTTTTTAAAAACCCATAATAAAAAATATCCTCATTAAATGCACAAATAAAAAGATAATTAAGTAAATAAATAAAATGTAAGTCTTAAGTTTTTGAAACAACACTATCCTAAACGGTATTGCGTATCAAACATCAGCCGAGTAATCTTACAAGCAAAAATCCTGAAGGGGCAGTTAGCTGGGCTCGAGGTCATATTAAAGGTCAGGCTGTCACCCTCAGGGTCAGTAACCAGGACATTGAAGACGTTTGACCCTATAGACACCGACGTCATCATATTCGTAGAATCTGCCGAAAAAGAGAAAATAAAATAGACATAACCGATATGCTTTTGACTACTTGATGCGAATCATCTATGATTTTAATTTTAAGAAATAAATATATAGTACCATTTTTTTCAGACTGTATATGCAATGTGAGAAAAGCCGAGCAATGTACGATGTTTCATAGAAAAAACACATCGAGGCTCGTGTAGGGTACTTTTCTATGAAATGATAGTTTGAGGCCTTTCTCACATTGAAAACATTTTTTCCCTTTTAGGTCATCCTTAAAAAACAATGTTTGTGACTTAAATCTTAAAATAAAATAAGACAAATATATGAATGCAGATCCGAAAGTTTAAGGTTCGAAACCCGTGGGAGCAAGGATCTTTCATGACCCCTCAAGGAGCAAAGTACTGGTCCAAGCTAAGAACCAGCATGGAGTTTAGAATTAAATGCTAAAGCTTGTTGCTGCACCCCCGACGCCCCCTCCCTCCCCCCAAACAGATTAATACACGAATGAGTGAATGAATGAAGTAATTAATGAAAACTTGGAGGTAGAAAATGAATATTGATATGTTAGGACGTAGACCATAAACCATACAAAACGACGACAATAATGTAAAGCAACGTAAATAATCGATATACTGTATCATATACTGATGATTAGAAAGCTGTTTTTTTTTTCAAGCTTTGGGAAAGAAACTCCCCGGGTGTAAATAGCAAATTTATGTGGAAATCCGAATGATTTTAAAGATATTTTTATATGGGAATATGTCAATGCTCTGTATAGGTTTACTTTGCAGGTTGATGAACTCTGGGGGTTCGTTTCTCTTCAAGTACACATTGTATCTCCCGGTGGCATTGAATTCCCCGTCAGTGCAGTCGACGTCAAGTGGGTAGATATGTTGTTGTGTGTAATTAAACCCGGGATTGGCCAGCACGTAGATACCAGTGTCTGAAGAGGATGGGGGAGTGTGAAATGTAACATTCCATAGATGACAAAATGTAAGTCATTTAATGACAATAAGTCTTAATGAAATTAAACTTTTTTTGGTAAATTGCATAGAGTCAAACATTTAGTCATGTTTATGTTATAAGTCTAAGATATATTCATGAATGATAATTGTATCTTTCATTGTAGAAGATAGATCATTTAAATTTTAATGAAAAGAAAACAAAATTTCCCCGTAATTCTACCTTAAAGTAATGTTACGCTGACCAAGCCTGTCGTAAAATGGAGGATCCCAATGGGAATTTTTAAAGACACAAGAGAATTAAAGAAAAGAAACCTTAGAAAAAACAACAACAAAACAAACAACAACACAAACAACAACACAAACAAAACAACAAACAAACCCAAAACAACAACAAACAAAACAAAACTAAAAATATAAGAAAAAGAATATAACATTTGTTGATTATATCACGACAAACGTCACATTATCTTTTGCATGTTATTTCTGAAAAGCAATTATACTTGTCATTTGCACTGTGATAAATTGAATATAAATTATCCTTATATCAATAAATGTAATTAGACATCCTCAGCACTCTTCATAGCTTTTTATCAATAGGTAATATAGTTACTTTTTCTATATTTTAGGTTAATAAATTTTCACACTTTATTTTCTTAAAGGATCCTTGAAATTACCAATGCGATCATGACTTCAAAACCTTCGATTCGGATTAATGTGCCCTAACATTTCTCCATACACTGTGTTGATAAGTTGCAAGATATTGATTTGCGTTACCTGTCGAGTTAGCGATTTGACGAACGGTAAACGGATATGACGTAGGTACCGAAGCAGCAAAAGTGCACGTGGGGAGGGAGAAAGTGTCAGTGACGTTGATAGTGAAGAGAAGCGTCTCAGTAATGATGTCTTCGCTAATGTCACGTGCAGCAGGGACTTCTCTCATCGTCGGTGACTGAAAACAGGGTTTGTTGTTAAATCTACCACGGCACCGATACTCAAAAATCGAAATTCCATTCCATTTTCCTTTTTTATTATTATTATTATTATTATTATTATTATTATTATTATTATTATATTTCGTTATCAAAAGCTATACATATGTATCTTAGAGAATAGTGTCTGTATGTATGGAGGGATTAAGTGCGGATGGACGGGTATATGGATGGACGGGTATAATGGACGGGTATATGGATGGACGGGTATATGGATGGACGAATGGATAGATGTATGACTGTAAGTATATATGGATGTAAGTTGGAACTGAAACAATACAAGACCCTCACAAAACGGTACAGTACTATGTGTTTAGTCTCGGGCATAATACAGTACCGATAGTACCAATTACTTGCAAGATGATGCAGGTATTTTGATATTTGTGCGGCAAACTGCAATATCTTTTGATGCCCTTTCGCACCGAAGTCGAAATACTTCCAAACCTTTGACCTGTAGACATCGTCAAAATCATGACTTTCGTTCGTAACTACAAACGATAATAGAATGGCGCATTTCAATGGCTACACAGCGGCCACTAGACCAATCAGATACATTTTTGTAAAAAGAGATTACTGCGATACAGGGTACCGAACCATTTCAGCCCATGTGTGTATATGAATGGGTTTACTGGCGCACCTCGTTGCTAATGGTAACCGTCAGTGTTCCGGTAGCTGAATGCTCACACTGGTCCACAGCAACGAACTCAAGCGTCTCATTGATCGAAGTCGCTGATGAGCTTGATATATTCAAGATGTCTGAAATAAATACCAAACGAATTGACACCACCATCAGTCCACCATTACCACCACCACCACCACCATTATCATCATTGTCATCATCAATAACAACAATCAACAATGACAGCAGCATTTCCTTATTAGTTGTCATCGTTGCTCAACAATTGCGCAATGGCGATTAAAGGCTCATTATGCTTCCAAAAGCAATGTCTATTCTTTGGACAGAAAAGCAAAATAGGTGTTACAGATTTGTTAAGAGAAGCAGTTTGTACATACTCGTAGCCGACAACATAATTATAACGCATACATACATGTAGCAAAGAAACAAATATTAAGGAACATTAATCCCCCCCCCCCCCCCAAAAAAAAAACCTGATTTGCATATCCCGCATATTTTCGTTAACGAATCGCTACTACCTTTATTGATGACGTAGAAGACTGTGATTCGTCGACGGTTTTTCAAGTTATTTCCGATTACGGAACATCTTTGGTATTTGTCGCCAATGTAAACAATAAAAATATTTTGACAGCCATGCAAAATAGTAAATGGTGTAATTTTATCAACATTTTCAATGCGTTTAAATGTTGTTTTACAGAAGATATTTGCACATTATGTACCATTTGCGTTAGTCTACAATATGTCAGTGTTATTTTATCTTTTTTAATGAAAATGTTATAAGAAAAGACAAACTCGGAATATCAACCAATAATATGAGAGTTATTCACAATGTATTAAAATAAAAAATACATACATGTGCTCGTGTCAAAGGTGAAATACGTGCTTGACGTCAACGTGACAACCATGCTTACAATGTCGTCTGCATCTGGATCAGACGGCGTGACTTGAAACACGGACGTCCCGACTGGGTCACTGTTTGGTACCGTCACTGACGCAGGTAAATTTGTGAAGTAAGGGTCCGAATCTGGAAAACACGTACATGTATTATTTCATGTTCAGTCAGAATGAATATTGACCTATATATACGAGACAAATCTATATAATTCATATTTATAAATAAAATATTGGTATACCGTTGTCTCTACTCTTTCAGATCTGAAATTTCGTCTACCGGTAAATATTACAAACGTTGTCAGGAAATAAGTGAAACCATATTTTTGATTGAGGTTGATTTAGAAAGAAGGCCATTGGATTAGAAGTGTGTTGCTTTGAATTATTTTTAGAGGGCGGGTCTGCGCCACAAAAATATTAAAAATATGAAAAGTAATCACAATTAAGATAAACCTCGCCGACAATGAACAGAAGTATGAAACGATCAACTAATTTGGTAACACCATTTGTTAAATCAATTTCTTTGTTTCTTTAGTAAAACAAAATAAATAAATAAATAAATAAATAAATAAATAAATAAATAAATAAATAAATAAATAAATAAAAATCAATAATCAAAGTTTTTAAGCGTACTTGTGTCAACATCCAAACGCACAGCGTATGACCGTTCATCTCGTTCACTGGCTCCGGACCAATCAACGTCTGTCCCGGAAGTGACGTCACCATTAGCCATTATGAAGTTATCGTTTGTTTCTCCATTAGTGCCTTTGTATGGTATAATATCATCGCCTGAACTCCACCTGAACAAAGATGCTGAATAATATTACTTAAATCCTTACGCTTATTATTTTCGGCGTTACTTCTAACTTTACTTCGAACTCCACACGCTCCTTTCACTCCTCAAACTCAAACACCTTGCACGCTCACTTAGCAAAAAAAAAAAAAAAAAAAAAAATCACTGCCGTCACGTGATGATGGTAGACATACAAAATATACAAAATGGCGAATGTTTATTATCTATAGAAAGAGTTTTTGTTTTTTTATTAACAGACTATTTTTTACCACAAGGCGAGAATTAATGTTTATTTAAGAAAATATGCTTAGGAAAATGCCACTCGCTGTAAAATAAAAAGAATTTGAAAAAAAAACAAAAACGATTATTTTCATTTCCTTTTTAAATATTTTTATTTATTATCATTTTTTATTTATTTAATCATAATCAATATTATACGAATGAGAGAAAACTAAGCTGATACATAGAAACAGTTTTGTTTTTTTAACAATTAAAAAAATATATATATCAGAAATCCTGTTAAATGCCTTTTCATGGTGACAATGAAGGGGAGATAATTGCGTGGAGATTGATTTTACTTATGACCTACTTAAGGATAATGACGTAAGACAATGCTGAATGAATATTAGAATAGTTTTCATTGAGAGATATTTTCTATACTTTCGGGCTCTATTGTTTGTTGAGATGGCAACTAGTCGAATGATATACATATTTGCACTGTAGTCAAAGCGGTTGTAGTTCACTTCAATATATTACCAACTGAGAACTTATCTATACTTGCTTTGACCTCAAAATATGATAATAATTCGTATATAATATGATCGTTTAATATTTTCAATACATGTACTTTCTCCATCAGCGCCGTATATAATTTTACATGATATTTCTTGCTATCAATACCATACACGTTTATGAAAACTGCGAGTAAAATAATTTAACACATTAATAAAAAAGGACAAGGAGATCACTCATCCTACAAATTATAGGACAAGTAGCTATATTACCATCCCCAGATATCCCCGGGTTTCATCGTGTTTCGAATAGAAGCTGCTACCTGCCGACTGTCTTTACCCTGTTTGCCTGAAACAATATATATATATATAATAGGGGTATATAGTTTATATTTTTCGAAGTATAGAATGTGTCCTGTTAAAAGATACCTACCCAAAATAGAAATATGAAATGAATATTACTTTTTGTTTCCAATCTTGATATTGTATATTTAAATTGGAATTCTCTATGATTTATACCCAATATATGAGAAATGATCGCAACGATGAGTAAGTAATACAAGCCGTATGAATAGTATTTGCACTGATATACTCGACTCGATGTGAAAGAAGTAAGATAATTAGTAAATCTGTAAATAAGCATATGTCTATAATTTCTTATCATGTGTTTAGGTATATTTGTTACCCGTCTCTTATATCTTTAATTTAATGTGGCTTTGTAGTTTGTAATAGTAATTATATGCATATACATGTATGTTATGTTATTTGTATAAAGATAAGACAATAACGCATTTTTTTTTCACCCGTAATGGCTCTTATCTATGACATTTCTTTTGCACAAGATGTTGTTCAATAACATAATATATTTGAACAGTGTACTACCCAATATCGAAATCTTTTGAACAATCACGTGATACAAATACCTTAAAAAAATAAATATAGAATAATAAACGAGTGATTATTATGTCTTGATAAGTTACTTACTGACAGTGAGCGAGTTCTCACCAACTAAATTGTAATAGGAGGCATTGACAGGCCTCCATAGTTGAAACCAGACAGTGGCTGAAGCCCCGCCTGCAATATTGTCAAAGTGCGCAGTCCACGTGTCAACGACGCCACAGCAAGTAATCGGATAACCTCGCATTTGGAAGGCACGACCTATGGTAAACAAATATAACAATGTTTCAAGCAGTTTTATAAATAAATAGAATTAATAAAAAATAGAAAAAAATATAATTTTGAATAATGAGTGCATGCATAATTAAAAAAGTTACATTTATATCTAACAAAGATTAAGATATTTGTATATTCGAAACATAATCGTAAATATATAATGAGAACGCCTAGTTACATACCATTTTACTCAAGTCTTGCTTAAAATTAAGTTTTTTTTTAACAAAGTAAGTATCCATACATGGTTTTATATTGACGTAGTATGTATTGAAATACATTCGAATCCTTGGTTAAAATATAAAGCCAAGAATAACAGTTTTTCCAGTCGTATTTGCATTTTTTTCCGTGTTATATTTATTGAGCACAACCGAAATTATTGCCAATTTTGTCGTCATATTACCTGTAACCCCATTGTCATCGTGTTGTGTTTTATCTGATGGGTTGGTTTCCCCAAAGTAATCTGTAGAATTGCATTCTGTTGGATAAAAGAAATATATTGAAACAAGTAATAATTCGTGGAATTAAAGTACGTAAAGAATGGTGGAATGGTGTTTGTACTTGTAGATAGCAATATTATCTGGCATACAGTTCATATCTAAGTAATACATGAATATGATCTAAACAAGATATGTTTTTTTTCTTGATATAAGACTTAAAAAAAAATTTTAACCCTTAAATTTTTAAAAGAAAATTTGGTATTAAATACGTGAATTATATATTTCCGGTGGCACAGTATACGGTCAACTAGAAATCGACTACTGTAGCGCATATTTAAACGATAGTTTAGTTCATTTATTTTATCTTTACAACCTTTTTTTTTTTTTTTTTTGACTTAGTTTACGTCTGTACATAAGCTTTCAAGTTCAAATTCATATTTTTTTGGTAAAATAGAGGCCACTTTAATGACTTAAAAACCTGCAAAGACATGTATAAAACATATCGTCAGGAGAAAATTTATCATTTGAAATATGACGTTTTTTTTTTATTATTTATCATTATTACAGCATGTACATTATTATATCATTATGAATAAAACAGATTTTTATCTATTTAGCGACATGAGTTGTCAGAGCTGACAATTTGTTGGAATTGATTCGGTTAAAAAAAACAAAAACAATTTAAATATGAATGTATTACATCATTTTTCCATCTTTGATCTTCAAACTGTTTAAACGATGTTTTCAAACTAAAGTTAACTACGAAATTAGATAAGATTACGATCATCTCATGCGCAAAGTACCGGTCTAACCGTCTTATGGTATATGTTTTAAAAGGTTTAATCAATCCCATTTGCCATAATGAATACTAAAGATTAAATTGTAAATGGTCACGCGGGTTTGTTTGAAGTTAGGTCTCACACCAGTAATTTGTTTGAAGTTAGGTCTCACATCAGTAGTTTGTTTTATTTATTTAAAAATATGGTCATTGTCATTTTAAAATACAATATACTAAAACTATAAATGGATATGTCGTTCATACTCATCATTTTTTCACTGTACGTTATAAAGCAGGGCAGTGTCATGAAATTGAAAGGAGAAACGCACATATATCATATCATTGAAAACAAACCCCATACAGACGTGTTTTGATCCCTACGGTATTGAATTACAAAGAAAATATATATTGTTTCATTTACGATTTAAAATTTAGTAAACTATTAAAATTATAAAGATGCACATGGAAATCATATTGCAAAAGTTAAGTTAATAAATAGAAAAACTGAATCGGGTGTCTCCCATTTCCAGTATTTTTGTAAAAGATACTACTTCTCTACCCTATTTTCCTTTCTCCCTCTTTATACATTTAATTTATGATTATTCTTTTTAAAGGTTCTATGAATTAAATAAATTAACAAATAAATTACTTTTAAATTAATAAATTACTAAAACTGATATTTTATCTAAAATACATACACTTTAAAAGAAAAAACAACAAACCTACCTATGTCTCTCTTTCTCGCAACTATCCATCATAGAATAACTTTTTTCATATAAGTCGAAATGTATTGTATGAGTATTCACCTTTGTAATTATATTCGCACACACAGACGGACAAACACAGTCATTAAACTTACCAGTGACAGCCTGTGTAGAAGGGTGTGGCCTCTGTACAAGCAGTACGGACAGACACACGAACTTAAACACTATGTCCATCTCTTACGTTTTTTTAAAAATCTATTCTGTTCTTAAGTGCGTTATATTCATACTCCTGTAAGAAAAAAAAATCCCGAACCAAATGCGAACTTCGATAAAACAATTTATATTTGAAACATCAAAAACATGCTCGACAAAAATGCGAACTTTTCGAAACTAATTTATTAAAAAATCAATTTCAAAACTTGTACATATGTCATGGCATCGATCGAAAATCAATTTGCTATAAAACGCAAGTGAACAATGAACACCGTATACATTACCATGCTGTTTCTAACCTTGCAAAAGTTTCCATTAAGTGTTGTGTTTATACAATTCAAATTACCTTGAAAAGAACATACTTCTATATAACGAAATTAATTTAGAATTTTAGTATATTTGATTTAGGTTCTTGTGAATTTATATTAAAGGTCTTTGAAGTTGATATGGTTCTTATTACACAATACACTTTTGGCCCTTCTTTTCATTGCGTAATACTTGTAGCTTCGTTATTACGTGTTTACAATTGTGAAATTCAATATCATAGGAGATAATATGATTGCACAAATGCATTCTCAACGTATAACCTCTCTTTACCATATGTTTGATTAGTGAAACAGTAAATAATATACCAAACGAAAATTAACACCGTAATACAGATATATAGTAATTTTCAGACCAAATTATTTCATATACATATCCGGACAAATATAGATGTTCGTTACCGTCGAAATATAAACAGCCACGCACATCCGTACACTTTACTCCTCGCATTTATTTCCGTATACATGCACACATAATAACCGCTACTTCAAATTTATGTACACCTAATACACCCTTACGTCACATTAATGTTGGTATTCAAACACACATAATACACCCTTACGTCACATTTATGTAGGTATTCAAACACACATAATACACCCTTACGTCACATTTATGTAGGTATTCAAACACACATAATACACCCTTACGTCACATTTATGTAGGTATTCAAACACACATAATACACCCTTACGTCACTTTATGTAGGTATACACGCACACATAATACACCACTACGTCACTTATATGTAGGTATACACGCACTCATAATACACCATTACGTGACTTATATGTAGGTATACACGCACACATAATACACCATTACGTCACTTATATGTAGGTATACACGCACACATAATACACCACTACGTCACTTATATGTAGGTATACACGCACACATAATACACCACTACGTCTTATATGTAGGTATACACGCACACATAATACACCACTACGTCACTTATATGTAGGTACACACGCACACATACCCTCACGTCACTTATATGTAGGTATACACGCACACATAATACACCACTACGTCACTTATATGTAGGTATACACGCACACATAATACACCCTTACGTCACTTATATTGTTGCGGTCCGGTGGGTACGGGCCTTCGAAAAGACCCGAGGACTGGACCGTTGTAACTTTAATTGTCCATCTCACGTACAACATTACATAGGGTAGCTGGCAAATCATACATGTGATGGAAATCTCGGTACACCAAGCTGATCAGTTGACCATGTGAAGTGGTTGGCTTCAGCAATACATACAACACCGATTTAAATTAACTTCAACTTTATTTTGAAGTTCAATATAATTTTAAATACTATTAAAACTTCATAAATGTCTAAGTATCAAACATATTCAACCAGATGAGATGTTTCACAAGACAATACGTTAATAGTTGAACCTTTCAAATATTACTGTCAAGGTCTCCGGTATAAGTATATCCTGATAAATTTTAAAGGTACCGGTTACACACAGTTAAATACTGATTAGGTTAGATCTCCTCAAATGTACCTCTGCCTAAAAATAATCATGAATGTATTATAAAAATCGTGTTCGTAACTTCAGGTATTTCCATTGGATCCCAAGCAATACTGCGGCCTTTTATAAGATAAATCTATGCACTGTTATAAACTCACATTAACTTTCAAAATGATTCAGCATAGATCCAGTCCAAAATAGCGATTTATCGTATGCTGTCTTGAATAAAAATTATCGTAAGCCCCCCCCCACCCCCCTTCTGAATCTGAAACCTCAACTCAACTGACTCTGAACCAAATTGCGCCGCTTATATGCCAAGCAGTGGTAGCATCTACCCAAAGTTGGTAGATCTACCCTTTACTGGTAGCACGTACCAAGAATTGGTAACGCAACTGGTAACCCTACCCAAAAAGGTGGTAGATACCCAGATTTGGTACTAAACTTAAAAATTTAAAAAAAAACCTCAACAAGTAAACTTTTACAATAATTACGGTAAATACCTTCACCTGACTATTACAGCTGTAAAGTACACAGTTAAAATTATCGATTTTTGATGAGTCACTGAAGAATTTCCCAGAATTCTACAGTAAACATGGCGTAACTTTTGGACAAATTTAAAAGTAAACAATAAATGAATACTGCTTAAAAGTGGCTTAACAATGTAAAACAAATAAGCTTTCTTAAGAATTAACATAAAGGAAATCTACATAGGAATTAGAGATAGATAAATGGCAACCACAATTCGTTTCATATGTAGTTGGCTTGTTAGTTAAACCAAGTCAAAATGCATATTTAATGTATGGTGAGTTGCCACATGCTTCACGCGATTGACACGGAGACCTTGTGATATAAATGTCTAAAATATCAAGGTAAATGTCATTCATATTGTTCTCAATGTTGAAATATCTATGTTGAAACATGCAATTAAAGTCACTTTTAAATTAACACATTAATGATAGTTCATCGAGTTTGGTGAATACCCGGGTGTAACAATATGTAGGAAAAGACGCACAAATAAAACCCCATTACCTCCCATTTTTGTATATATACACGCACACATAAATCACCTTAGCCCCCATTTTTGTATTTATGTACGTACACATTAAGCACCCGATATTCCCCATTTTTGAAAGTATACACGCACACATAAAACACCCATTTTTTTATGTTTACACGCACACATAAAACACATAAAACTCCCATTTTTGTAAGTATACACGCACACATAAAAACCCATTTTTGAATTATACACAATACTCATCCTATTCACATTTATATATTTTCATGTGAGGAAGCCTTCCAGCTGGCTTGCGGTAGGTCGGTGGTTCTACCCGGATGCCTCCGTGCATTTGGGGTCTTCCTCCACCTGTGATTAGCTGGACGTCGCTATATGACTGAAATACTGTCGAAGCGACCGTAAACTCAAATAGTCCAGTCAAGTCACATTTATATATGTATTCAAGTACACATAATAGCCCCCTAATCAAATTTATGTCCGTATACACCGACAAATAATACACACTCACGCTCTTCATTTATGTACAATGTACGTACGCTCTTCATATTATGCACAATGTACTGTAACAAAATGACCAAGGGTGGACAACTGTCTAAGGTAGAATAAATACCAAACTACTTTCTTTAAAATTATATTTAATATAAAAATATAAACAACGAGAATATTAGGAAAAGAATTAAAGAATATGAAAAAAAACCAACTGCCGGCTAACTGTCTTTATCTGTTAATAACTGCACTGAATGTTCTGTTTTCACTTTAAGCCCGCATATTAACTACATTATCGCTTGCTGATACAAACGCACTTCAGTGTGCCACATTCACAAAATGATTCCTAAATTCACAGTACTCATACACTATAACACGTGCTCTTATCGATGAACACTGACTTCCTGTCTTCTCCCGTCCTTGCGACGTAGTCTACCATTGGTGTCCAGTAACGACTAACCTTCCGGCTTACATAGGCTCCATGCCCCAACTAAATACGGCTACAAACAATAAATAGCGCTGCTCTTATTTACTTATCACACCAAATATAATGTGCAGACACTGTATTACTTCATTCATACCAAATAACAAATCTCTGGTATTACATACGTGCATTTTATACCATACAACAATATTATGGTTTTACATAAGCGCATTAACGTAGAGAACTGCCCTTGTTGTTCGCAATTATATACCAAACAGATATACCATACATATCCACATTTCATAATTACATCAGTGCATTAAAAACAGAACCGTCCTCGTTAGCAATTATATACCAGACAGATATTCCATACAACTCCACGTTTCTAAATTCCAAACAAATACTGTTGGACAAATACTTCCCTGTATATTCAGGTAATATCAAATTTAAGGACATACCTATAAACTAACAATTATTCTCAATATTACATCAAATATACATAATAATGCAGAGCTATGTACTTAGATTCCTTGGCCTATAGAACCAAAACTTCGAAAACTACCAAAAAATAATTGTACACTTGTTTCCCTGAAAAAAATTTAAAAAAAATCTAAGTTTCATATCTACCTGCAAAAATGAAATAGAAAATAAATAAATTTTAAAAAACATACAGATCAACATATTACGTAATGTAATTTGGTCAGAATACTCTAGACTGGACCAGGTATTCTCCGTAGCTCCCATCGATATCTGACACTGAGGCTCCATACAAATCAGCTTATATACTAACCCCCCCCCCCCCCCCCCGATTTACTCTTAAAAACCAAATATCACGTGAATCGTGCAATAAATTGTAAATCGCTGAATCCCGTGCATCCCGAGAAACACTGACAACACTGAGGTATACTGATAAAAATGGCCTATATAAAGAAACTATTGGTTTAAACTTTAAACCTTAAACATCTCTCTTAATACACTTAAAACTTAGCAAAACAGTAGATATAACTATTTCAAACCCCAATCATATCTCATTCTGAACAAAAGGTAATAAAAGAAACCTGTGATAAACCTTATATAACCAAAATCGGTTAACACAGTTCCACTCTGGCCTACGTGACAAATACAACGTACTCTAAATCTACACTTATTTTCAGGCCACGTCAACATTATTTTGTGACAGTACGCTCTTCATATTATACACAATTTACGTACGCTCTTCATATAATGAACAATGTACGTATACACGGACAAATAATACACACTCACGCTCTTCATATTTTGAACAAAACACACACACACACAACACACACACACACCTCTTCATACCTAGTTTGTCTGCAATGCTTGTTTGTGAGAATACGCGAATCAGCTTTGAAGAGAACCTCGGACTGTGAAGACAAAATACAAATAACTCAAATTAAGTGAAAAACAACATAATTATACACTTAGCTACATTTTATGAGTGATGGTTACGTTTCTTTTTTCTTCTTTTTTTTTTAACTTTACACCGTTCTTTAAATTTCTCACTGATTTTCAAAAAACAAAAATACTTAATAGTGTTATATGTTCATACTTTTTCCTCTTAATTGCGGAATAATTCCGCTGGCTCCATCGAACACCATTCCGTCAAACACTATTGCGGTATAGCGCGTGAATAGTAATGAAAATACCAAACGGATGTATCTAGCTGTGGCCATTTCACCAACTGGGACATCATGGTATTTGTATCTTGTAAGTAAATGTTAACTGAACAAGTCATATTATCATTTCAAATTTCATTCAGAGAGTAACATGATAATACCCTGTTTGATACCAGGCTATTTAAATACATATATGTCCATGAAATATGTTTAAGGTAATCTATACATTAGTAGATTCCGATCATGGTCCGTCAAGTGATCGTGGGAACTTTAATAGTAAATGCAAGCTTTTACAGACTTAGAGCAAAGGCCTATAACTGTAAGTCAATGGATGCTCGCATCTGTACTTAAGTCTTTTTCAAGCATTTGAAGGATCATGATTATAATTCACGATGGATGATACGTTAAATGTGAGCATTTGTTTTTTTTTTGTTTTTTTTTTGGGGTTTTTTAACAGGACAAATGGATTTTTGTCTGAATATTTATAGTACTCTTGCTTTCATCCTCTGATGTTCGAAAGGTTCGTAGTTGAAATTATATACTAGTATAAGCAGAAAAATGAAATCAGGACACTTACTGAGAGACACCATCAAAACGATCTGACTAAAGAACACGATTTTCCAACGTGTAACATTGTGTCTCAATTAAAGCTATATTGGAACTTGCATTTATGTGCGTATATCAATTGAAATTGCGTATGTTTATACAGTGTGTACATTTATTCAATACATTTGTTAAAAACTAAATGAATGTGATATTATTATTTATTTTTCATTCTTTGACAGGCACGCGCACCGCGAATCTCAGCTACTTAAATACACAGAGTTTATACAAGATTTGTCCTAGTAGCAACGATACGTTTTCATTTTGTATTTTGATGTGTTTGGAAGCTAAAATTGACACACGTTGACACACCCTCTCAAAAAAAAGTAATCTATGTATCCTATGTATTACCAAGAAAATTGTATATGCTATAAACACAAAACAGCTTAACTGACTTACTTAACAGTTAACATGGTACCATGTTCTCAAAAAATACTTAAGTATGCCTTCCAACTCAAATATCTCAAATCCCTAATGAACTTAAAGCAGTACGAGAGATTCGAGTAAGAAATTCACACATTCCAGTACGGTATTTACTTTTGAAAACATGGAGAAGGTACTTTTTCAGAAAAACAAAACAAAAACAACAACAACATGCATATGGATAATTGTATTGAAACGTATCAAAGAAAGGAAATAATATCAATCAGGCAATACGGGATAACATCATTTTTAATACATAACCCATAAAAAACTCTGCAAATCCCTCCTCTCGGTTTGGCCACTTTTACACTGTTTCCTGCTTACACCGTAAAATATGTTTAGACTAGGATTTTGTATAGTGTTTTATCGAAAATGTAATATGTATACATGTTTTATCTACACTTTAAAATGGACAAACTATCTCAAGTCGCTTTTTATAATTACATTTTGGCGATATATGTTCAAGGAGCAAAATATTTAGATTTTAAATAATATTAAAATTTACATGGAGCCTGTCAATACTAATACTTCCCCGCTAAAAAAATCCAAAAAAAACCTCAGTCGTACAAGATGAGTTTGTAAATCAAAATGCCCCCGTTCGAGCTTAACCCATCTTAGCCGCACCCAAGGTGTCAGATACAAAGTAAGTGGTGTTAAATAGATGGGTAATTATTAAAGAATGGGGCCATGTAGACTTATGTCTTTTAATCACTACATTTCTTCTAGTCACAATACACTGGTCAACAACCACAACGCTTCCTTGTCCCGTTTTTATTTTAACCATCCCCTTTATCTTATTTTATAATTATTTTGTCTAGAGCATGGGACAACTATTATCATGAAAATACATAGATGGTAACTAGAAATGGTGCTGTGACCAAGAACCATAAATTTACCTGATCCCACTTTTTAATACTTTCCCTTTATTTAATTTTGTAACGAATTTTTCCAAGTCAATACATTGTATAGTTTTTGAGTTATGGCCAAAGCAAATGTTATCCAGATACAAAGAACCCCCCTCCACCAAAACAACAACAACAACAAACAAAAATAAAAACGGACTAGACAAAAACAATTAAGACGCCTCAATCTATTGAATCGGGGGCATGGTCCCGAGATCCATTCCAGCTCGAAACTAGTTATTCATTAAGTTACGATTTACATGTTAAATCGCTTTATTTCATATTTGAACAAATTAACTTTAGTTGGTTTTATCAGAAGTCATTTTCACCAGTAGTCATCTTAAAGTATGATAAGACTTTATGTGCTATGACCCTCACTGACCCTACAATGCAGATTAGATTACGATGGATCACACAATAGTTTAGCTTACATGTCTGTGACAGAGATGTGGCTGCTTACTTTATTTCTTGTTCAGTTAAGTCTGGTGTTTTCAAGCCATGGCGGCAAAAGACTGGTGTTGCATAGCGATCTAGATGTTGCCTTGGAGATTGCCATTTTGAAACAGATAGTTTCTCATCAAAACGTCACACTTGAAAGGCAATAACAGGAAATTGCAGATCAGAAAACCAAACTTTTGAGCCAACAACAACAAATTGCAGACCTTGAAATAAAAGTTTAAGAACTCGCAAGTAAGCAACAAGAAAATAAAGCCCTTAACTATACGGTTTCAGTACTACAACAAAAGATGACGACACTGGAGGGTCATCAAGGTAAATTGTTTAATATTTGAAAAATGAAAACATTATGGGTAACATTATTAATGTTCTGTTTGTTGTGGATTAAATTTGATCATTTACAAATTGAATAAAATAACTCGTAGATATCTTTTTTTACTGTTCACAAGAATAATAAAGGCTAGACGTTCATACTTCTAATGTTAAACGTACTTAAAATGTACTAAGAAGACATAAATGATAAAATAATAAACAGATTTGTTTGTAAATTATCATGACTAATGATTACGAATAACTACGAAGAAAACCAGGCAATACCACTTTAAAACATCAATCATGAAAATGATCTACGCGATCAGTAAAATGGGACTGATCAGACTTTACACTGTTACGAGGAGTGTTCCAAATATAATAACACTTGCACTGGTTCTCCTAAAGAGCGAATGTTTTGATCATTTTAACTTGCTATGCTCTTCAAAATACTCCCCATCTGCCTGAATACACCTTTTAAGCCTGTCAATCCATTTTTGAAAGCAATGTTCACACCTACAGATACTGATAAAAAACAGGTCCAATGGGCATTTCTCGAATTTATCTCTTTCCTTATAGATGATAATTGAGTTTGGAAAAATTAGGAAATAGTCGCACGGGGGCCAAGTCTGGTGTATACGGAGAATGTGGGTGGACGGTAAATTTCTCTGACTCCAAAAACAATGCATGTCCTGTGAGCGGATGCATTATCATGCAAGGGTCGGAGGTTGGGGGCGGCGTCGTTTTGCAGTAGTCCTTCAAATATCTGAAAAGAATATTTATATTGTCCCTTCCCAAGGGAAGCAAGACCTATAGTCGTACATGGGACATGGTTGATTACGTAACCATCAGATTAAAGTTGATAGCGAAGCGAAACCAAGAGTTCCCAAATGTGGTGCTGCCTTCCGTCTTTGAATTAGCCTGAGATATGTGAAGATAAGGCTTTCAAAACAAGCAGAATTGTAAACCAGCCAGAAACGTCGGAGGTTTCACTTGATATAGCAGGGAAAGACCTTGACTCCATTCGCTTTGTAACATCACGTGGTCATGGCATTGATTTCGTTCATGAATGCAATGAAAGGATGTATATCTTACCTAAATGTTAGTGACATCGCAGCAGATGTATTTACAGAGATAGTGTAGCTGATAGTTGATTATCTGTTGTTGCATAAGCTGAAAAAAAAATTTAAGCTCATAATTATGGTGACACCTGACGAAAGCGGTACTCCGAATCTCCGCTGGGTAATAATAACCATGAGACTCGCCAGTATCGTTAAATCTCTTCCGGACCAGTAGCCACGGGTTTGAGATGGACTCAGCTTCAGTGTTGTGATATGGTCAAGTTTAACTGCTAGGTTTTGGTTATTTGCTAGTCCAAAATTGCTAAGTTAAGCAACTTCTGGTAGAGTCAGCCATTACATGGTTATAGCCAGTCTGTAATTTTGCGTTTTTTTATGTAAGTTAGAAATGTACTTGCAAAATGACATTTTGGTGGGCATAAACTTGTAGAACTTTGCCTTTTGGCGCCGGAATTTGCATGAAGAAAGTTACAATCAAGACCTTCATCATGCGTATTCTTTTAGCAATACATGGCCGTGTCGCATCCTTGGAGGCCAATTTCGGTTGGAACACTTCCGCCTTGGTTCAAATTAGTTTACCCATATCTCATCAGCAGTAACTAAATTGCCAAAGCCTTTTGTGTTTTATATTGAGTACATTTTCAGAACTTCTTTTGCCTTTTCACGGTGAATATCTACAGGTTTGATGCCGAGTAGCGACCAGGACATTTTCAGCTCTCTTGTCACTATAAAGCAATGACATCGTACCAAGGTCAGTGAAAGTGATCACTTTATCGACACGAAGTGTTTTTGAATTTCCAAGAAATAAATCACAAACGACATTATTTTTGGAACACCCCTAGTATGTTGAATGTTCTGTAGAATGAAACACTCTTACGGGGTTAAATTAAATAGATAAATCATTTATAACATTAAATACAATTAGAGTACCTAAACTTTTTCCAGGATCCACAACTACGTACATTCAGTGGGGTCGGAGCTCTTGCACTCAAAATGGAACTGCACTGGTGTATTCGGGTATTCGATTTTATATCTGATAATCATGGTGGTAACGAGGATGATTAATAAAACATCATTAATAATCTTTTAATGCATTGCATTTTCTTAAATTGTTAAAAAGGAAAAACAATCCAGACTTGCTTAGGGAGATAATTTCATGTATAATTATATTGTATGACATAATTAACCGCTAACAAACTCATACTTATGTAATACAGTAATTTTGTACTACAATTTGATTTTAATTTCATTTTTTTCTCAGGTTATATGGCAGGGTCATATAATCAATATAAGTCTGAAGGTGCAGGAGCTGATTACCTCTGCCTCCCTAGCCAACCACTTTGGAGTCATTATAAAGAAGGCATGAATGAGGGTATATCTGTAACTGGGGTTGAGTATTCCTTCCATCCACATAACAACTACAGCTATTTTTTTGGTACATCTGGTGCCATAAACGGCGGACAAGCTCCATGTGCTGTGTGCTCTGTTCCCCGAAGCTCGGCCATCATGATTCCGGGGAGGAACGAGTGTTATCGAGGATGGACAAAGGAGTACAGCGGGTATCTCGTCACGGGATATCCCGGATTTGACGATTCCACACAGCACGTATGCCTGGACGGGCAGCCGGAAACAGTGACAAATACGGCAATAACACATGGGAAAAACAACCTGTATTTTGTTGAAACTCAGTGTGGTTACGATCTGGAATGTCCACCATACGTAAACGGAAGGGAACTTTCATGCGTTGTGTGTTCACAATAGTTAAAATTTTACTAATAAAACGTAAATTGTATATCGTTTTCTCCAATATGTTATGTATTTCAATGTTGTTAATACGTTGCTTTAGAGTATAGACCCAATGTTTTCACCGAGAATATTCTTCACGAGGTAAGCGAGTGATAACCGATGTAGAATAGACATATTTTCTTTCCTCAGACAAGTGCTAGGGGTTATTGATTACGAATAAAAGAAAAAGGAAATTTTGATCCGTTAACGGGCCTGTTATCTTAAGAGATTATCCATACAGTATAACAATGAAATTATATTATACAATGAAATGAAGCTTTGAAGGCTTTTATGTATCATGATTCATCAATGATTCAATTTTCATGAAAAAGAAAATATAAAATAACATTGACATATCGTAGACTAACACAAATGGTACATAATGTGAAATATCTGCTGTAAAATAACAGTTAAACGTATCGAAAATGTTGATCAAATTACGCAATTAAATATTTAGGAGGGAAGACAGTTGTAATCGGAAATAATCTGAATTTGAAAAACCGTCGTCGAATCACAATTTGTCTGTAGAAAATTGATGAAGACATGCGGAATATGTAAATAAGTTATTTTTGTAAACAATAAAATGATCGTAGGTAACAAATTCTTTCTTATATATACATTGAAGAAACGTTGTCGTCAACGAGTCACAAACTGCATCTCGTTACAAATGTTTAGCACACACGTTGCTTTTCTGTCCGAAGAATATACACTGCTTTCGGAAGGATAATAGGCCTTAAAGTGGTACTTAAATAAAACTTATTTCCCAAACAACTTAAATTAGACAAAGTTAAAATCAAACCCTTAGCTGTCATTTTAGATTTATGGTACATACATCTTAATGTTACATAAAATACTTTTTTTATAATAATACATATTTAATTTGATATTAAAATTTCACACAGGCACATGCGTTGTTTATATATAAATCGTTAGTGTTTTAAATAGTTTGATTTTATTTTACAAATTTGACACCATTTTATAGAAATAAAATAGATGCTCTAAATACAACTTTGAATACAGTGGAAAAGTACAATTACAAGGTATTACGTAACATCACAATACATATTCTCTAGAATATGTATAAATGAATATTCTGCTATAGCCGTTAAAACACAAACCAGATTCAATTTATTGCGCGTAGGCTCGCCACCGGGCATATTTTATTTGGTTTGTGGATTGGTGATGTTGACGGATCTGAGCGGATCTGAATCCTTTCGGTTGCAATTACGGCAATTTGTATTTGTAATTTACATTAAAGTGTTTGTTGGAATTGAGGGAAGATGATATGCAATGTAACAACTTAGAAATGAAAAGATATACAATATTTTAATTGAGAAATTTTCATTGCTTGGAATTTGAGACATAATATAGCGAATCGGAATCTTTTCTTATCCCCTTTCCAACTAAAAACTATCATAATACATGCCTGAAAATTTCATTATTTTATATTGAAACGCTTCACTTTTTAGCTCACCTGAGCACAACGTGCTCAAGGTAAGCTTTTCTGATCGCCTTTTGTCCGGCGTCCGTCGTCCGTGCGTGCGTGCGTGCGTCCGGCGTCAACAATTGCTTCAAACAACATCTCCTAAACGGCTTGGCCAATTTGAAAAATATTTTGCAGGAATGTTCCTTGGATGAAGCTCTACTAAAGTTGTATAAATGGTTGGTCCATTGCATAAACAGGAGCTAAAAATAGATTTTAAAAATGAAAATTTAAAAAATCTTCTTCTCTGAAACCACAAGGACTAGCCTTTTGATTTTTGGTATGTAGCATGATCTTATGACTCTCTACCAAGATTGTACAAATTATGACCCTGGGGTCAAAATTGGCCCCGCCCCAGGGGTCACTTGATTTCACATAGGCTAATATAGGAAAAACCTGAAAAAATCTTCTTCTCCGAAACCACAAGGCCGAGCCTTTTGATTTTTGGTATGTAGCATGATCTTATGACTCTCTACCAAGATTGTTCAAATTATGACCCTGGCTTCAAAATTGGCCCTGCCCCAGGGGTCACTTGATTTAACATAGGCTAATATAGAAAAAACTTGAAAAATCTTCTTCTCAGAAACCACAAGGCATAGAGTTAAGATATTTGGTGTGTAGCATTGTCTAGTTGATCTCTACCAAGATTGTACAAATTATGACCCTGGGGTCAAAATTGGCCCCGCCCCAGGGGTCACTTGATTTCACATAGGCTAATATAGGAAAAACTTGAAAAAATCTTCTTCTCAGAAACCACAAGGCCTAGCCTTTTGATTTTTGGTATGTACATGATCTTATGACTCCCAAGATTGTCCAAATCATGACCCTGGGGTAAAAAAAAAATCTTCTTCAAACCGGCCTGGGGTTTAGATATTTGGTTTAGATCACAACCAAGTTTGTTCAAATCAAGGCCCTGGGATCAAATTTGGCCCCACCAAGGGGTCACCTGATTTTACATAGGCTAATATAGAAAAAACTTGAAAAATCTTCTTCTCTGAAACCACAAGGCCTAGCCTTTTGATTTTTAATATGTAGCATGATCTTATGACTCTCTACCAAGATTGTTCAAATTATGACCCTGGGGTCAAAATTGGCCCCGCCCCAGGGGTCACTTGATTTAACATAGGCTAATATAGAAAAAAATACTAGAAAAATCTTCAAGGTCTGGAGTTTATATATTTGGTATGTAACATGGGCTAATAGACCTCTACCAAGTAAAGTGTGGTAGTGTGTAGCATTGTCTAGTCGATTCTTACCAACTTTGTTCAAATCATGACCCCGGGGTCAAAATTGGCTTCTTCTCAGACACCACAAAGCATAGAGTTTAGATATTTGGTGTGTAGCATTTCTAGTCGCTTCTTACCAAGTTTGTTCAAATCATGACGCTGGGGTCAAAATTGGCCCCGCTCCAGGGATCACTTGATTTTACATAGACTTATATTGGAAAAAATACTAGAAAAATCTTCAAGGTCTGGAGTTTATATATTTGGTATGTAACATGGGCTAATAGACCTCTACCAAGTAGAGTGTGGTAGTGTGTAGCATTGTCTAGTCGATTCTTACCAACTTTGTTCAAATCATGACCCTGGGGTCAAAATTGGCTCTGCCCCAGGGGTCACTTGATTTTACATAGCCTAATGATACCAGGTGAGCGATCCAGGGCCATCATGGCCCTCTTGTTATATATTAACCATTGTAATTGTAAATATAACAAACTTGTATCATTGATAAAGAGCGTATTCACATGGAGAATTAGGTAACGTTTTTATTGAAGAGTACATTAACGAAATAGGTTTTGGAGGGGAAAAATGAGTGAACGTTAAGTTGTCTTGCTCTTAAAAACTGGACGAAAAGCTGCATATTTTACATAATTCGTTTTACGAAAAAAAACTATTTACTAAAACAATCTTCAGAAGTCCATTCAATTGTTATGAAGGGAAAAATAATTTATTACATGAATTTCTTTGAGATGGAAGGCAAGATAAAATTTTACATATACGTTTGACACCAACGGGAAGAAAAGGAATTTGGTTGACAAGAAAAGATGGATATCGAATCACAAATGAGTTCACATAAAATTAAGTGGACACATACATTTAGAATGGTATTTTAAATTGGAAAAATAACAACAACAACAACAACAACAAAAAAAACACACACTTTTTCTCTAATCCAATATAAAGTAACTTTCTGATACTCTTAATAAACTTACTGCGAACAAAATTTAAACTTCCCGATTTTTATGCCGATGTTATTAAAAATCACGAAAACAGAAGACGGTAATTGGGTTTATTGATATAAGAAAACAAGCTATATTAAATAGCTTACAATGAAAGAAAATCAATAATATTCCATTAATGGATTTATACAGATTAAGATTTAATGTTACTTGACGACGACATTTTAAATAAGAATGGGGAAATAAATTTAAACTTCATTTTACAAAAAATAAATAATTAAATAAAAAAAAATAAAAGGAAGTTTATCTTTGAAATAAATACATTTTAAAACGTTTTTTTTAATAAAAAAAAACAAATCTAAATAAATACGTTCAAATGAATGCGTCAGAGCAAAATAATAAAACTACGTATAATTTTCTAGTAAAGAATAAGTTTTTTTATGACACATCATATAAATAAGTACTGGGAGCAAACACAGAATAAGAATTTTCATACATACGTATATAGTGTTAGTGAGAATAGATTAAAACAATTAAGATAAATAGCCATAATAATTAAAAATTAAAAAATTTTTTTATAAAAAGATCGGAGGATATTGACATTACGCAGCTATATCAAAATACAATGTACAAAGTAGTTAACAATACTAGGCTAATAAAAATTAAAGATAAGTGTATTCCTAGAACATTTCGTAAATATTTGAAAGAGGGTCTTTGAATGATTATTAAAATCATTTGCATGTTAATAATATATTCCATACGAATTCTGTTTACGTTTCTGATTGAGAGCTATACAAGAATACATCATTATTAAATGTGACATCAGTCAGGATTAAGACTGTCAATGATTTTCCATCAAGTATTTTCTCTATACATTTATTGCCTTACCTCCACACACACACACACACACACACACACACTGAATGTTATTTCAGCAACACTACATCTGTTTTAAATATATTTGTATCTAAAAAGACATATTACAACTATCATAACGACAGCTGAATGCACTATTTGGTTAATTGTCTAATATCTTATTATCCGATTACATTTTCAACCATAAAATGCAATTAAAATATCGCATACAAGTATCTGTATCTAGTATCTTTAAGACATGTAGGGGGGAAGCTTTATGACGTGGAAAATAATAACAACATAGGTATTTCTTTGAACAAAAAGCGAGTGTTCGGTTTTGAGCAAGACATTATATTCAATGGTACCTTTTAACAATTGAATCGATATTGCAATAAGTAATATTTTTCATAAACATGTGAATCATAATTATACTGTTTAAAACATTGGAAAGTTTTAATCAAATGAAATATTCGAGTGGTTTCTCTTCTTTGACCTCTTCAAATACTATTGACATCATAGACGTGATCTCAGCTCAGCTCTTATAGTTCCGTTCGATTTTAGTTTATCTTGCATCGTTTAGATATATTCAACTAGAGTCAGAGGCATAGACGTATCATCTGCTATAAGTCTGTGTCTGCCGTACGTTTTCCAGATGACAAACCCTGAAAACAGGAAACTCTGTATAAACACATGCATCACGACACACAGTATCAAATTTGTGTAGACACTTCCGTTTCTTATATCATTAACCGTTATTTTAGAAAAATCTAATAAAAAAGTCATCACTACAAACGGATCAAATCCATGCTTACAATGTCAAAATGAACAGGACCATCGAATTCGTTCACAAACGTGTAATTAATCGATGGTTTCTTATGCTCTTGATGCAAGTCAGTGTTTGCAATGGAGTGGTATTTTGTTTTACCATGCTTTTCTTTATTTGATTAAATATAAATGTAACGACATTGCTCACTTCAACTGAGTCAGCCGGTACGGTTTTAAAGGAAAATGAAGAGCCGGAAAGAAAGACCACTAACAGTTGCAGTATTATTACAAGATTGATTCATTGGGGGGGAGAGAGAGAGAGAGAAAGACAGAGAGAGAATGAGAGAGGTGGGGGGAGGGATAGAGAGAGAGGAGGGGATACCCTTGATGAGCTAGTAAACATGTCATTTCTAGGCTTATTCACCTTTGTCTTGAATGTCCTACAGGCCATCTGAACCTTAAATGAACGATATATGGCGTAACATAATTTAGAACCAGTTATATAAAAAAACGATATTTTATGTAATTTATTTGTTTATGCTGATCATGCGTTCCCTATCATGTGTTATGGTAAAATAATGTCATGTAAACCAACGTTAATATATCAATATATGCTTCAGTTAAGGGTCACGGGTAATGATACTATCTATATTTGTGAAAATAACATGTTATGTTGGTATATATAACAGGCAAATTATATACGTATATTTTAAAAAAATCCTTCATGATATTCACATTTTTAAAGACCATGCTCTGATTCAAATACCCTAACATACAACATTGACAGTATTTTCTTTCAATTATCTTCATACTAAATAACTTTCAGAAATGTAATACTAGGAAATTCAATACATTCTTGGAAATATTTCTGGATACATATAATGGCAATTTTCATGATAACCGGGTTATATTAGCTGACATACACTTAGCTGATTATTTTGTTTGAAATACAAACGGTAATGTAATATAAAACGGATTTGAGGTATTTAAGCAACTGATATTTTATAGTGTTTCATAGTGTCGTTTATACGATAATCGAACTTGCCTGTCTTTTAAATACGATAGATCAACATTTCTGTTACGAGAAAAGATATCTGGTAAACATCAGACTAGGAAATATACCTTTTTATCCAATACGCAGTTGAAAATCATTATCAGAAGTCCCTGTCATTGAAAAATATAAAATTATTTTGTATATAAGATACATGTATAATAAAACAGTTAGTAGAGTACAATAACTCATGAAAGATACGAGTATGATTTATAGTAGAGGAGAAGTAGCGTTATAAACATGATTTATTTATTTTTACGACGTATCTGTCTTACCTCTTATGTGCATTTTTCATCGACCGACGTCATAATGTACAGTTACCATGGTTTGGATTTTCTTTCTTTTAATAGGAAAGAAACGGATGTTGCACGTACAAATGTATATGTCACCGAACACTCCATATGTTTTATTAAGAAGGAAAAATCACATATGAGGTCACATTGGTGCGCTACAAACATGCCTAGATTAATTTAACGAAATCAGTCCACAGTTTCCTATCAGAAACGGTGTTAAAGCTTCCTTGGCTTGCGTAATCATCCCGGATTTGAATCTGGGATGAACTTGGTCAAAGATTATTAACAAGAGGCAATATCTACAATCTGCAGAACCTTAAGAACACTCTCGATCGGGAATGGAATGACAATCCTGGGGTCGTTGTTAGAAGTTACGTTATAGTTGTGGAACTAATCCAGCCTGATTTGTTATGTTATAATGTATGCTGTAGGGTCTAACATTGTGCAAAGAAGTATATTTTGTAGTGAAAGTGATATAGTGGCGACATTATTCAAAATGTTATGTTCAAATTAGACTTTTAATTTAAAAATTGCAGGTTAAAACAGAGTGCGAATAATCATAAATACAATTGTATAAACAGTCGATCTTAAATATTATTCCGATTTGAAGACAATTCTAGTGATACTTACCTGGAGGCTGTTGAAAACTGAAAACAAATATTGGAAGACCACTGTCTCGCTGCTGACAGAAAATATCCCGAGAATCCACGTGACTCCCATGACCGGAACTAAGACACAAAGCCCCTTAAATGCCACCCTGTTACATAAAGAATTATATATATATATATATATTACCTTTGTTGCAAAACAAACTAACTGAACATCATATTTTATTTCCATCTGGCTTCATGCTTCAGTATATTACACAAACAACAACAACAACAGAATGTGTCATGTGGAACGTTTTAAAAGTACATAAAGCGTATACTATCCTGGAAGTGTACTTATATGAATTAATGAAACTACAATTAATGCAGCGAGTTCTTTAATAAGGGTTATTATTATGCAGTGTTATATTACACGAGATTATTGATACGAAAAGCACACGGAGCACATGCTATATAGATTGATTTCAACCTTCATGTCTACGAAATTACGCATATGCAAGAGAGAGAGAGAGAGAGAGAGAGTCCTCGTATGATGCAGTTTATATTTTTCACCTAATAAAATGTTATCAATGATTTTATTTTTGAGGCAGATTTTGGTGATTTTTTTTCTAGATTTCAAAAAATGTTTGTTCGCGTTCGCTTCCTCTTACATATGAAGAAAAATACAATAAACTCTTTATTGTTATATCAGTAGTCATTCAGAATAAGGGTGTATTGACAATAAAATGTGTCATGAACAATCCTTTCTTAAATACATTTTGAATGCAATAATTCCCGTGAAAGAGTAAAAAAAGTTGATAGAAATTTTATGTCTATTTCTGCAGTTGAAACTGTTGTAAACATTCTTGTATATTTCAGGATATCTGTTGGAATATGGTCAATATCCCCAAAGCGTACTGCAATCAACTGGTACAAAGTCCTGTCAATCAGTTATCCAGAATTAATTCTTGATCAGATGACTGAATGACTGAAGGTATACTTGTTAATATAATTTTTGTTTATTGAGTCATTAGTATCTTTGATTATAATGTTAAAGTATTTCATAAAGCTTCATAATTTACTTGAAACAAATGTATTTGGTTGTGTTGAATAAAATGTATAATAATGGCGGCTTGAAACAATTGCAATTAATTGTTAAAAAAAGCAACAAGAATCATTTCTTATTTAAAATTTACAAAACTGGAGCAAAAACTGACAACACTGAAATGTCGTTCTGGTAAGGTCGTCGATTTCTTTAAACCCATTCTGGGTCATCCGTTAAAGGTGCGTCAAAGAAATAAAAAATATGGTAGCATATGCTTGTATGCATAATATGAATACGTAAAGCAAATATGTAAATAACACAGGTAACGACAGTAAGACAGAGACAGATAAAGGAATAAAGACACAAAAGACAGGTGACATACTTTATTTTTTCTAGGTTTGTTTTCCTCTCCATGGCGGTTGTCCCAAGCATCTTTGTAATTCCGACCACGATGATGATAATATTTAACTAGACCATGCATAAATGTATTGAATATAATCGGCTAACGTTATTTTACAACTGAATTAAATGCAATATTTGAAAATACATTTTAGTGAGATCCTGTTCTTTATTAGACTGAGGTGAAAATGTGTCCTAATATTTACAATGATGCAATTAATCAAGAGAGATTTCTGAATTTTGGAGGTGTTGGTGGTGGGCCTAGTTGTTTAAATCTCTGTTAAACACACAGTTTTAGTTATCGATATAGTAGCAGTATGAACACACTCACCAGGATGATAAACAGTACTGGGGCAAGAAACGCCCATATCAGTCCAGTGTTCACGTCCAACCAGCAGCTGAAATGCAACAGATCTAACCTTTGTAATATCTACAACTTACTCAATGTGAAACCCCTCGCCTGAAAGCAATACACAGAACATGTTTTTCATGTGAAAAATGCATGCCAAAGGAAGTAATATAAAACTTGATAAATCTATAGTAAAGGCTCATCTGGTCACTTTAATCGTTCAAGTTGTAAACAATCAAGACACGTAACATCCATACTTTGATAAAAAAACTTCTAAAATAATATCTGAAGAGTGGTGGCGACGACTTTCATATTAGAAAAAGGATAAGACCGAGTCTTTACCCAAATAACAGCTTAAAATGGCGAGTTTAAATTTTGAACGCAATTATGTGCAAATGTTTACTTCCTAAACATTATATTTCAATGGGATTATAATTGTGTTTCGAGACAGCAATCCGATTTAATCTTGGACCCGAGACTGTATGAGAACCCGCTTGTCTAGTCACACCTAATTTTCAGAAGCCCTGTGCAAAATCAAATGACCTGGGCACTATATATTATAGCAGCTCTCTGGAAATTTAATACGTTGATTCACAATGGCATTTGACAAAGATGTGCAAAACGCACTGTTCTTGTTAAACAATTTATGGATATACCTTTTCACAGAAATTATAATTTTATCTATCAATGATTTGTCGACGTTAACATAAAGGTATTTAACAAGTCCAAGTGAATGATAAATATGTAGATACTGTTTCTCATTTCCATAGCCATCAAGTTGTTTTAAGGCCATTGAGATGCCCACAATTACCACCGGAAACACTGAAATGAATCATAAGAGAAATAAATTCAAAAGCAAGAAAAAATATCTGCCTTTCATACAATTAATTTTTCTTATTTCATTAATTTGGTTTATATTTTTTTGAATGCGAGAAATAGCTTATTGAGTTTTCCGTTTGAAAAAAAAATGCTTTTAGTGATAAGTTACATAAGTTAGTCATTAATTAGCATCAGTTTCTTTTTAAATGTTCCGAATTCACCCGGAAACATCGATAATGTACGACGGTTATGAAAGCTGCTGATACCCACCGTAAGCAGCTATGATGAGGGGACAGGCCAGTTTCTTCTTGGCATACGGCAGAAGGACGCAAGTTCCTAGCACGATCCCCTGGGCAAGCATCAGGCAGAATGCCACCAGGAATATATAGTGCAGCGAAACAGATACCGCGGTACAGGCTGCCTGGTAACCATAGTTACATTTTTCAATGTAAGTAAAATATACATATGTATTCAAATTTTTTAAATTTTAATTTGATATATCAAGGTCATTTTTGTTGTTTAATGTTGAACTTGTCAAACTGATTTTACTACTGGTACATTTCGAACGTTTTCCTCATACTGACAAATCCGAAACAAGCATTTGTATTAATTCAATTTAAGGTTTTCCCATCCTAAAAGCCAAAAATTCCACCAAAACATAAAAAATTAACTTGACAATATTAACTTTATGATGTCAAACTTTGCAAACCCAAAGAACATATTGGCAAGATTACAAAGTGGTTAAAAGTTCTTAACTTAATCTCCCTAATTTTGTTTTCTCCTATGAAAAATATAGTTATCTCCCCCTGAAAACTTAAAAACAGTGATTTTCTCCATTTTTTACGAAGCAGAATCACAAAATGTGGCTTTCTACCATGAGTTTTTCTCAAAGATTCCATTTCTTTCTTTTTTTTCACAATTAAGGAGTTTATTTCCCATATGCTCAAATTTTAACTTAAATATGGATTATCTCCCTCAAATCTGACAAAACTTGAAAAAAATCTCGGTGAAACATTTTCATTTTTAGATGTCTTTAAAGTGACAACAATTTGTAGAAATATTACCATCCACTAGCCAGATATGAAATTAACAATTAGGGTGGGAATACCTAAATAGAACAATCACCTTGTTTGAAGTGTAGCTGACACCAGCTAAGAATATCAGATGTGCCGCTAGCAACGTGAGACACAGATGTATAAGTATCTGCGCTCTGTCTGTTTTTAGTGTCCTGAGGAAAAAAAACAAAACAAAACACGTAAATTCATCTTAACGTATACGTTTTAAAACAGACACTTTATATGTTTATATCCTGTATATAGATTGAGATCCAGAAGGAGGAAGATGGTCATTGCTTTTTTTCTCGCCTGTGTTCGTGGTTTGAATACCTGTCATGTCTGTTTGTTAGACGTCAAATTGTCGTCCATACAAACAATTGGATTTTACTAGAGCATTGATATTAACCAAATATGCTAATCAAATGGTGTAAAATGTTATACCTTTTCGTATAGCAAATGGGGAGAGATAATTAAGTATGAAAATTGAAAATTTGTATGCAGGATGATGTTATCATAGTTCTTGTAGTGGTCAGCCACGGTTTAGAATAAGGTATACGTTTCTCTTAAGGTAAAGTCCCTGTAATGGTTCCGCTACATTTCTGACCTCATGACCTTTAACGGATATAACCAAGGTTTCCTAGTGTTTCAAAAGGGTACCTTGGTTATCTTGGTAGAGGTTAAGTGGTCCAAGACATAGCCGAACCATTACAGGAACTTTACCTTAATGTTTGGTTGGCGCCTCACTCGGCAATATAGTTACCCGAACGAGTATATAGTGTTCAGTACTTTTATAAACATGTAGCTTCGGCAATTCACACAGATTAAAAACTATATTCAAATAGATGAATGATAACCATCATAAAACATGCTAAATACAACACAGAAATACAAATTAAGTAATTTGAAGCACGGACATAAAACAATGGAAATCAGCTTATTGGTCATTTATGGAGCCGGCAACAACTGTAATTATACACCGATTGGAAACGGCACATATATTGGAATCTTGTTTCTTTTATTTTGTTTACATTTAATGTCATGTTATGCAATGTGACCACGTGCTTGCGTTTGTATGTCTTATTGTATAGGTACGTTGGGTTACCTGTCCTCAATGCTCTCCGCAATCCTATGATTTTATGAAACGTTTATGAAAGAAATTATTTCTATATGCACAATACATAAACTTATTATGGCACTGCTGTCAAGAATTCCTTTTCGGAGTAGAAAAGCACAGATGTCGCTGAAATGCAGAATTCATTATTGGTTCACTGCTTGCACTTACATTTTACTGCTTTATAATTTGTTCACATGACAATAACAATACCTCCAAAAGAAGATGTACACTGCCACAGTTATTGCCAAGCACAGCATGGAGATGATGCAGCCAACCATTGATATTATACTCAGGGCATTTATATGTTCTTCTCCAATAAGAGTCTGCAAAAAAAAAAAATCACACATAGATTTAAAATGACTTTTCTGATGCACAACCTTTCACGGCGTTCGTTCAAGTCACTTTAAAATCGCGTTTAATTGAAATACTTCAGCTTTTTAAACACTTCACACAATCTGTTAATAAAAAAAAATAAAAATAAATAAAGGAATCGATCATCGTTAAGGAAGAAAATATAATGTTAAGATATTTATTCAAGAAAGTTTAAGATTTAATTCGTCGATCCGCTAGTTTCGGAAGGCAATTCTCGCAAATGATTTGGTCAAGAACATGTAGAAGTAAACAAAAATGGACAAGGAAATGAAATTAAGATGTGTTGCCTTGTTTTCAAGTCAAACCGTCAACATTGTTCATCAGAGGTAAGAACATTGTCATTCAGATTAAGAGTACTGAGAATAAGGCGTTTATCTCGTAATTTCAGATATCACCGCCGAGTCTTACTCAGCAGTGACCGGGTAGATGTACTTACATAGATGAGACACTTTCGCATTGTACGTACGTTATTGAGTATGGACAATAGTCGAAGACTAGATTATAATTCAAAAGTAACTTCAAAAATATCTTTTGTCGATACTTGGAATTTCTTAACTTCACAGCAAATCATTATATTTTCTAATAGTTATCACCCATTCATAACATGCTGTATTTTTATATTTGTAGATAATCAAAAAGGACGCAAAAGAAAAAAAAACAACAAATAAACGAAACTGAATGTATCTGAATTTTATCTGAAATTACAGCTACTGAAATTTTCCCATTATGTTAGAAACAAGTTTAGCCTATCTTGAAAAAAGACTTACACAATTGTTTTGTATTTTTTAAAAATATTATACAATACCAATGAATCGGCTCATGTGCATTACGGAATGATACTTTTTTCATCTTACTTTTTTTTCAAACACGGAAAGACATGGGTATGTGATGTTGGAAATAAGAATAAAAAGACAGTAAACATATATTCATTGATATTAAAATTTTGAGTACTGACAAATGAAGTTTATATTATGTTTATTTTACTGTATGAGTATTGCAGCTCGTCAAAAGGACACATATTACCGGTATATATGCTTATAGATTTGGGCAGTATGCGCAAGTCGCAGATCAATGGCGACATAATGCAATGTTATTTAGTCCCTACTATATATTTATCCTTAATTCTTTTACAGCAAAACAAAAATGAAGATAGATTAATAACATGTTTTCTTAACGTTAGCATTGAAATGAAACTGAATTGATTTTAAAACTCAATTCTTTTTCACTGGATAAAAATTCCCGATTAACCACCTTTTTGCTGTAAAATATAAGACAGGCAATATACTAGTGTGTTTATGCTATATTTATATATTAATTAGTCCCATGTCGAAGCCATACTGCTCCAGTTCAAAACTGTGATTTTATCCGATCCCTGTAATTTTTCGTTTTGCTGAGGATTTTTTCTGAGTGGTTGTTTTTGAATGATTTTGATGGATGTAAGCGGTTTATTATTTTGGTCATTTTTATTGCAGTTTTTGTCTGCAAGATGCTTTTTTAGGCATGCTCTCCTAAAGATTTTCAGTTATATGATCTTCAACATTAACACATTTATTGTGGTTTGCTGTGTTCGTATTATTTGCTAGTTGAATGGTATGCGTCTCTAAGGATATTCTAGTTGAGGCTTGACAAGGTACATGAAGAAGATATCAACCACATGTTTGATCAATTCCTGTTGTTTAACCCTTTCCCTCATATAGACTCATTTTGACGCACTCAATAGGTACCACATAAAGCCTGATCTGCATAAAACCACAGTTAAACCTTCCAATTTAATTAAATTTCCCCACTAGGAGCAGCGAACAGCATAAAACCTGTTAAACCTTACCAATTTAATTAGCAAGTTTTATCATGTTTTTAGTGCTAAGCAATTTTTGTTTGTGTTATACATATTATGTATTTCAGAGCTGTTTCCCCGGAATAATTAAGTTTCAAAAGACTCACACTATCTGCTGGACTCATCAGTACCGCGAAGTTAGTTAGATGGTCACAAATACAGACGACAATTCCTTCCTCCACCGAATATCGATGCAGACGACACCCATCTGTTGACCAGTTTCCGGCGCCTGTATAACTTCAATATCAGGATATAGTAACACTTGCACATAAATATTTCAAATGCTTTATCTTCTTTGATAAGAAACATGTCTATATAAAGTGCTTTCTGTGGTTTTCAAGGCAAATTTGATACTTCTGCTAAAAAGCTAAAAAAAACCACTAAATATAACAATAACTTAAAATTGATATAAAATGGCTTAATTCATAATTTATACCTTGTTAAAGTTATATTTTTTTCTGTCGTCAAATGTAAATAATTGTAAATTCACTCAATAATATAAATTATTTTTAAAAACATTGTGAAAATGCATAATTAATCATATATAATAAGTTAAAATTGTTTATTTGCTTTTAAGAAGTTTTAGACATTTAGGTTTAAAACCATTTACAGGGATAACGCAGACTTTTTTCCAATTTGATTAATTTCCATTCCTTTTCGGTAGTTGTTTCCTTTAGGTTCGAAGCCTTTCCATTTCTTGTGATCTGCAAGTAAGCGTGGTCGGGGGAAAAAATCAAGATTATGTTGAAAATATAATTGATCTCAAGTTTAAATTGCTTGCTTGGTACAAAGAATGTCCTCTCTCTGAATCGTAGTTATGTCACAAGGCATATTAATGAGTATTTTTATTGCTATCAATAATTTTAAATTATGATTATAGGACTGGAGTGGGTGGGGTGCCGTAAAAATACGATTTGGCTTGTGGAGTAGAAATCAGGTAACGGCACCCCTCGTGAATATTCATATTTATACAAGAATTGAATCAGAACATGACCACTTTGTCATTGTTGTGCTCATGTGTATATTTTTGTTATATGCAGCACTTTACACAGACGTGTAATGTACCGATTGGTGTGTAGTGGCGTTGCATAAGGCATATGAAGAAAACCAAGGCAGATATCTCACCTCACACAATATAAAACCGCTTGGTATTTATTACATTGATGGAAAGTTGTTTATAGGCGTCGGGTTTGCATAAATTGTAATTATTTGAAATATTGTTTTTTATTGAACGATTTATTAATAACAAAAAATAAAAGTGAAGAGGACCAGCTCGTGAAGAGGACAAGCTTTGTGCAAATATGGAATGCATGTTTTCTAGTCATTTGCAGGTTGCTGAAAAGCCCTGATTGCCCATGAGCAGTTGAGCTCGGTGACAGGTATTAATGTTATGTGTTTGTACATGATTGCCCTGATTGCCCAAGAGCAGTTGAGCTCGGTGACAGGTATTAATGTTTTGTGTTTGTACATGATTGCCCTGATTGCCCAAGAGCAGTTGAGCTCGGTGACAGGTATTAATGTTATGTGTTTGTACATGATTGCCCTGATTGCCCATGAGCAGTTGAGCTCGGTGACAGGTATTAATGTTATGTGTTTGTCCATGATTGCCCTGATTGCCCAAGAGCAGTTGAGCTCGGTGACAGGTATTTATTTAATATGTTTGTACATGCTTGCATTGATTGCCCAAGAGCAGTTTAGCTTGGTGGCAGTTATCAGTGTTCATTTTGTTTGTATTTGTTTTTGTGGTCCATAACATTTTTGTACTATGTCTGTGTTGCTTTATTTTAATGTGTGTCCGTGTTTTTAGGTGTACCCCCTTGTTATGTGATGTAATTCTGTATGAATCCTGTTATATTTTGTCTGCTCTGAGGTGCCATGTTTTTGTTTTGTTTTTGTTTTTTCTTAATATGTAAATTCACCTTAGAATTTCGACATGTGTTTTTTAGTATGTTTACATTTCACTTTTTAAGAGTATGCCAAAAGTTAAAAGCAAACGGCCAGTGCGTCCAGCAGGTAGGGGTGTTGTGAGGGAGACAGCAGAGCCGGTGTCACAACAGCCAGCCCAAGTGAATCTGTCCGAAGCGCAGTTGAATTGTGTTGTTGAGAAAGTGGCTGAAAAGCTAGCCCCTTTGTTCCCTAGCAGGCCAGAACCAGGGCCATCAGCGGCTCCAGCATTAAATGCAACAGGAGGGTCAGGTGAGGTTCAGGTGCAATTACCCAGTGGGGGAATTTCATCTCAAATTCCACCAAACTTAAAGCAGAAAATCCTTAGTGGGGAATTTGTAAATCTTGCAAATTTGATTAATCCAACTGTTAATTCAGGCCAGGTCCTGAATTTTGATTCAAATGGTCAAATAACAATTTTGCCTAAAAACACCAAGCGCATTACAAGCATTGAAGCTTGGACTGATGCATTTATTGTCTATATGGACATTTATTGTAGTTTGCACCATACACAGTACCGGGACATGCTGAAATACATGCATACTATACGTTTAGGTGCAAAATACTATCAAATTCAGGGTTGGTCCTCATATGATGAACAGTTTAGAATGAAAAAAGCGCAGTCAAATGATATGTCATGGGCAGAGGTAGACCAGGAATTATGGTTGCTTTTTATGTGCAGGCCAAAACCTGTTGTACAGAATGAGACAGCTCCTACTCAGCTGCGTTGTTACGATTTTAATTTTAAAGGGACTTGTCTTAGAAAAAAATGCACTTATGCTCATAAATGTATGAACTGTGGCAATGGCCACCCTAGCAAAGCATGTTCGAACACCACCAGTAACTCTAAATTGCCTTTTAGGTCAACTTTCCAGAGGGCCAGTGCTCCACAGCAACACAGGCCTCCAGCAAACAAAGGGCCTTACTGATTTGATGTCACTTGGTATTACTCCCATTAAAGTGGATCTTTTGCTAAGCTATTTAAAAAAGTACACCTGCACAGAAGATGCCAAAATCCTGGCTGATGGCTTTGTAAATGGTTTTAATTTGCAATTTGAAGGCACACGGGTTAACAATGATTGTGAAAATCTCTTATCAGTTAAGCAAAATCCCCAGGTTGCCTGGAAAAAAGTAATGAAGGAGGTCTCTTTAGGAAGAATAGCAGGTCCTTTTGATACATGTCCAATTAGTAACCTTAAACTTTCTCCAATAGGTCTGATTCCAAAAAAAGATGGTACATGGCGTTTAATACAGCATTTATCTTACCCGTCAGGTGAAAGTATCAATGACTTCATTGATCCTCAGTTGTGTTCTGTAAATTATACTTCAATGGATGAGGTTGTGGAGTCAATAATTAGTTTGGGGAATGAATGTCTAATGGGTAAAGCTGATATCAAAAGTGCCTTTAGATTATTACCAGTCCGCAGAGAAGATTTTTGCTTGCTTGGTTTTCGTCTTCAAGGAAAATATTTTGTTGACAAAATGTTGCCAATGGGCTGTGCTATATCTTGTGCTCTCTGGAAAAAATTTGCTACCTTTTTAGAATGGCTTTTGAAATATCTTTATCATGACAGTATTCTACATCATTATCTAGATGACTATATATTTCTAGGGGAAAAGATGTCAAACAATTGTGTACAGACTATGATCAGATTTGAGCAGTTATGCAGTTCATTAGGTGTTCCACTAGCAGATGATAAAACTGTGCGGCCAACAACTGTTCTGGTTTTTCTTGGCCTGGAAATAAATTCAGTTCTTTTTCAAATTCAAATCCCTCAGGAAAAAATTTACAGGTTAAAGGTAGCATTGAACAAATTCCTACATGGGAAAAAGGTTACTCTGAAAGAATTGCAGGCTCTCGTTGGCTTGCTGAATTTCTGTACTAGGGCCATACCTGTGGCTCGAGCTTTCAATAGGCGTTTTTATGATGCAATGTCAGGTTTAATTAAACCTTTTCACCATGTGAGGGTAACTGCTCCTATGAAAGCAGATATAATGACTTGGATTTCTTTCCTTGAACATTTTAATGGCTACTGCAGTTTTCCAGAACTGAATTGGAATGATAGTTCAACTCTAGATCTTTTCACAGACAGTGCTGGTTCTCAAGATTTAGGTTGTGCAGCTGTATTTGGTTGCAGCTGGGTCTTTTATCCATGGCCTAGGGAATGGCATGGAACAAATATCCTGAAGGACATCACATTTTTGGAGTTAGTACCAGTAGTATTGGCATTTTTGATTTGGGCTCCTTGTTTGCAGAACAAGAAAATTAATTTACACATAGACAATCAGAGTCTGGTATGCATTTTGAATAAAAAGTCTTCAAAGTCAAAACTTGTGATGCATTTAGTGCGGCCACTTATTTTGGTTTGTATGCAAAATCATATCCAGTTCAAAGCTTCTCATGTTGAGGGCATTTCCAATGTTAAAGCGGACTCTCTCTCTCGTTGTCAGTGGCAGCGTTTCAGGGAAGCAGCTCCTATGGCGGATCCCAAAGGACAAGACATTCCAGAGTCTTTTCATCAAATGATTTGCAGTCTGAAGTCAATTACTTAATTGAGCAGAGTATTTCAAACAATACAAAAGCATCATATGAAGCTGCTATCAGGCTTTTTGCAGATTTTCGGTTGAGCAAGGGCTTGGAGACATCTGGCCTCCACCTCTTGAACTTATCATAGAATTTATAGCATTTATGTCACTCAAAGGCTTGGCACCTGCCACAGCCAAATCATACATATCAGCTTTAGCTTTTTCATGTAAAATCAAAGGTTTCAAAGATCCAACAGATAATTTTGTAGTTTCAAAAATTCTTAATGGCTATTCAAGGGTGCACAGAAGAATTGACACAAGATTACCTATTACTCATGATCTTCTTGTTAAGATGGTAAGGATTTTACCATCAATATGTTTTTCAATTTATGAGGCACATTTGTTCAGTACAATCTTCACAATGGCTTTTTTTGGGTTTTTTAGAATTGGAGAACTTGTAGTTTCTAGCTTGAATAATGAAGGGCATGCCCTAAAAATGGAAGATGTTTTGATTGAAAAGGATAGTTCAGCCATTAAAGTGTTTTTAAGGTCTTCAAAAACTGACCAAAATGCTCATGGGGTGGTCATTTCAATTCCAAAAACTGAAAAAGCAACATGTCCAGTTTCACAATTGAAACAGTACCTTGTGATGCGAAAATCTTTGACTTGCAGATTTCTATTTTGTCATGCTAATGAACTCCCTGTGACAAGATATCAGTTTGGGGCCGTTTTAAGAAAGACCATACAGAGTTTGGGTCAACAAACTAACAATTATAAGGGTCATTCTTTTCGAATTGGAGCAGCTACGACTGCTTATTCAAGGGTTTTTTCTGATTCAAACATAAAAACATTAGGCAGATGGAGGTCGGGTGCTTTTAAATCATACATAAGAGTTCCATCTGAAACACTGGCTTCAAACTGATATTATATCACCACTACTATTGCTTCAGCTATGCTGAGAGCAGTATTAAGTCTTTTCCAGTGAAGCATTCCCTGACATGGATTGTTGGATCTTCCATAATCAAGAGAGTTTTCTGCTATGGTAGAAGCCAGGGTACAAATGGCTCACAGCTTGGTCTCCAGGATGAGGTGCACATATTTTGGCAAGGGAGAAGTGGACTGAAATGGAAACAGTTGGTGCCTTTATTGAAACACCTTTTAACGATTGAAGAAAGACCTGATTATTTGATTATTCATTGTGCAGGAAATAGTATTGGTATGAAGTCAACTGCTGAGCTAATATTTAATATTAAACAGGACTTTTTTGAGATATTTAGACTATTTCCTGACTCAGTTATAATTTGGTCTCAAATACTTTCTAGGCTTTGCTGGAGGGGGCCAATTGAAAATGCTGCTATGGAGAGATCGGGGAGAAGGGTGAACAATGGGATTGCATCTTTTATTTTAGGAATTGGGGGGAAATATTTGCGCTACCCAGTAATTACAGGACATGACTGTTCATTTTATTTGCCTGATGGGGTACACTTGTCAGATAAGGGAAATATGTTCTTTTTGAATACCATAAGAGATGGTTTATTGCAATTTATAACAGACCAAGCTAATGTTTATCCAGACAGTGGTGAGTCGGGCTGCACTTCCTAAGTTTCTGGTGGCGGTATGGCTTTGCCATGTGGCGGAAAATACCTTCACCAGATGCTTGGTTTTGTGATATTGGTATCAGCTACATGCATATACAGCAATAATATGGACTTGATAGTTTGAATCTCTGTTACCAGGGTTCATCTGTCTGCATTTATGGGAAGCTGTGGCCTGATTTCGCCAACAACAACAAAAATCTATTTGCATTATCATGTATAATTACTTCATTAAATAATGGTTTTGTATTTAAATAGTATTGTTTTTATTCTGGGTTTGTCCTCTGTAAGAAGTTTTAGACATTTAGGTTTAAAACCATTTACAGGGATAACGCAGACTTTTTTCCAATTTGATTAATTTCCATTCCTTTTCGGTAGTTGTTTCCTTTAGGTTCGAAGCCTTTCCATTTCTTGTGATCTGCAAGTAAGCGTGGTCGGGGGAAAAAATCAAGATTATGTTGAAAATATAATTGATCTCAAGTTTAAATCCCACCACCCCCACCCACATCGTTATTTTTCATTATTGCTTTGAATGTTATTTTAGTCTATTTACAGAGCTTTTTACTTCCACATCGTCACAGCTCCCGCGGAAAATACCTTCACCAGATGCTTGGTTTTGTGATATTGGTATCAGCTACATGCATATACAGCAATAATATGGACTTGATAGTTTGAATCTCTGTTACCAGGGTTCATCTGTCTGCATTTATGGGAAGCTGTGGCCTGATTTCGCCAACAACAACAAAAATCTATTTGCATTATCATGTATAATTACTTCATTAAATAATGGTTTTGTATTTAAATAGTATTGTTTTTATTCTGGGTTTGTCCTCTGTAAAACGTTAGCACATTTGTTCTACTATAGATTCTCATTACAAGTGTGTAGTATGTTTTTGATAATTTATGCATTTCATTCATGTATTTACTTATAAACACAGTAATAGTAACAATATAAAAGATGACCACATATATGTATAGGACTAATTTGCATATTCGTATCGTGGTTTAAATAAATTCCAGATACAAACAAGTTAACATAAAAAAACAAAAAAACAACAACAAAAAACAAAAAAAACAAAAAAACACATATCATCACCTTCCGTTATATATGTGAAAATACCTGTTTAAGATTTTCCAGTAAGTGCACTGAGGATTTCTGAGGGACTTCTGAAAGATAAGGTTCAAATATAAACATTTACCATTATTATTAGCATTTTATCCAATTGTATTAAACAATGTACAAAACCATTTGACCCAAAACCGTAACAGAATTGGTTCATACTGTACTTAATAAGTATCGGGGTCGTTTTTAGAGAGTGGTTATTGTCTTTCCTGTTGGATGATATTTAAGCCAAATTTAAGAGACCGGCCATTCCACAAGAAATGTCCTGTCTCGGGTTATACCATTTATCCAGAATTTGTTCAATATTAATATGATACATGCATTTCAAATGGCACCAAGAGAAAAGAATTAAAATTATTATTTACCCTGTGGTATCGGTAACCGTTACTCATTGTCAGTAGCAATAAATATACAAATGATAATGGGGAAAAGGTTATCTTACATCGTAGACCTGGAAGGAGATGGTCACAGTGCTTGTAAAATTCGAATACAAGGACAATCCAAGTAGTGGTCCATTCAGTGTCCAATGAGTGCTGTCGTGAAATAGAAATAGTAGTACATGTAGTTAACTATGGCAATTTGAAATATACTGAAACACAGAAAATAAGTATGCCAAAATGATAAACACAAAATATTATTTTGTCAAATAGGTAATTTTACAGACTTAAATACAAAAAATGTTGATCTGTGAAATATTTTCAATGCCAAATTTGTAATAAGGTTTATACTAGTTACTTGCTTTAATGTTTTTATTTTGTCTAATATGCAGTGTATAAATTAAATATGGCATAATAAGGAAAAATCTACAAAGGAAGAGATTCCTTTAATATTGGGAACCCAATTTCATTGGTATTTGCATATCATAATACATGTGTGGTGTAAGAAAGAATGGATTTGTATACAATGTTTGTATAATTTGTGAAATAATATGGTGTAATACCGACCTTTTTTTCTATCTTATTGTTTGCCCTTTGGCAAAAGAAAAATAATTGCAAGATCAATCTACTTTTTCTTTATCTCTAGGTAAAAACCTATGATTTCATTAATATTGTAATATGTAATTATTTTAACTGATAATGTTGACAACATATACGAAAGTAACGTGAAAGACATCTTTGAAAACATATTTACGTGTTGTCAGCAAAATGTGTAGGAATATATTTTGAGACGTTTCTATACATAGATCCGCTGTATTTTTGTCCCAATGCGCCTGAAACAATATACATAATTGTGCTAAGATAAATATGTGCACATAATCAAGAAGAAATCTTAATAAAAGTCACACACGATATTTATGAAATAAATAATTTAATTTGAAATTCAATCTATACTTCAATATCAAAAACCCATATTAATCCCTCAAAGAAAACTATCGTCTTTTTTTTTTCTTAATTGTTGAATCCTATTTGCATACAATAGAGTAAACGGACATGTAATTTTTAACATACCCATGTTACATGGAATATTAATGGAATCAGTACGAGACTTTGCCCATATCGGAGCATTGGATCGTGTCTTGTGTGGAAACTCCAGGTCTGAGGAACAATTCTTGATATTACCAAAGCGTAAAACTGAAATGGAGT
>CM037783.1:65216075-65229022 GCA_021229015.1 Solen grandis | reverse complement strand
CTCTTCATAAAGGCAATAATTTTTGTAGGGAGTTACTTAATTCATTTACTAGTATTTAAATGGTTAGAGCGTCCGCCCTGGAAGTTCGACCCCGGCCGCGACAAACCAAAGTCGTAAAAAATTTAGATCCCTTGCTTGACGCTCGTCATATAAAGGTTTTTCCAGGGATGGTTTACCCGATGTCAGAATAGTGTGACTAGGTGTCTATGGCGTGTCGCTGCAGTGTGACAGCACTGCATCTGTTTGAAGCAGACATAGTGTCGGTGGGACATTAGACCCAACAATCAAACAAACTAGCATTTATTTATTTTTATGGGATTATTTTCTATAACAAAACAAAAGTACTACAAGCCATTAAAATTATTCCCGCAACGCTAGTACATGTATCTAATACAAAATTTGGCATTTTTGTGGATTTTACATCAGTGTTGGTATGTCAGTGTTTTTTGTTTTTTTTAACAGGATTTAAATTTGACAATGATGACCTATACAATCGTCAACCCTAGTTACTTTTTTTTTTGCAATATTTTCGAAGATGTCATTAATGACTGCAATCATTAAGTACTTTACAAGTTTAACTATTGTTTTATTTCAGCCACGCTTTTACCCATGTGAGTAACGGTATTTTTTCTATAACAATGGTTATCTTTATATTTTGAACAAGCGCTAACGTTCGAATGCTCCGCAAGGGCCTTAGACCTTAGGGATCAAGGTCATTTGATGAAGGTAAGGGTACCTGGCTGGTAGAGTTCATCAAGGTACATGTACCTGTAAAGTTTGATAGCTGTAGGTGGAAGGATTTCCGTGTTTAGGATCAAGGTTAAGTTTTGTGACAGACAGACATCAGACAAACAGACAGACAGACCAAAACAATATGCACCGATCTATCGTTGCGGTGGCATAAAATAAAAGGACTAAAGGATAGAACAAAAAACACCATTGTAATTTTTCAGTTAAATAATATACCCCCAGACAAAAATGACGAATCGTTGTATTGACCGGTGTTTTGCTATCGCTTAGTAACACAGAACTGGATTTTCCGCGGAATACACCTGCCCCACTCTCGTTCTTGCACGAGAATATAAGGTATTTCGCCGAGTTTCTTATCTTTGGGTTTAGGTCTTTGCCGTGTCACACCAAAATCGTTTAAAATGATATTAACTTACTTATATTCCTTTCATGCTAGTTGATAAGCATATAAGAATAATCCCAGGACTTGTTGGTACGGTAACAGTATAATGCGACAGGGTGAGGTATAATGTATGCCACTTGTCTAAAATGTGGTGTCGCAGTCAGGCAGCGTTATGTCTATATCATGTAGAAAGGTCCAAGATGACAGGAGTACTGTCGATGGAACGTAAATCCCAGGCAAATAAACCAACTAACACGATCAAGGATTTCTTTTTTCAAGAGAAAATAATTTTTTTTTTTTAAACGAGATCTAAAAGCAGCTCAGTTACAGAGGACCATTAACTATTAAAAAATGAATTTTAACTATATTTGAGCATTATATTTATACCAAACCATCAGCGATTGTAAAAAAAGGAAAGAAAAAAGTTGGTTCCAGGATATAGCAATGCGAACTGTACTGAAAACTGAAAGTATATTTATAATATTATAAGACCTATATCTTTTATTTGCCATCACATAACTGATCACCATTACTTTTCGCGCATGCTTACTTCACAGGCTGAACTCACGAAATCACGGAGTCACTATGTTACGGACCGCGTCACGTCTATTATCAGCAGTGTTCGCGTTTACGCCGTAAACATGTCTTTTTACGTAGCGAAAATCGGCGGAACGCAAAATACTAAAGTACGTTGCGTACATGGGACGCAACAATAATAAGTAGAGAAAACAAAACCTTTGCCGTAAAAAAACTCAGTAAGTTAATTCATTCACAATCTTGCGTAAACAAATCACCGATATAAATAGCCTACTTTCGTTTTTCTATCAACATTTAACACCGTGACGTCACGGGCACCTGTTTTGACTGGGTTAGTTACAATTATATTGTTGCAAGTCAGTGCGCTTGACAATTTTTATTCGAGAATCGTGCGTTGCTATGGAAAAATGGCGTCTGCACCTAAAAAGAAAAAACACGGTAGGAATTTTCAAGAATCGTGGTTAAAAGATCCCCAATTCAAAGAATGGCTTGTGAAAAAAGAAAATCCTGACCAAAGCATTTCTATGCACTGTCTTATTTGTACAGACACAAAAATAAAAAAACACATTTACTATGACCGGTTGCGTTGATTTCCAATGAAGCTCGCTTGTTCGTCACATTACGAGCGATGGTCATCGCCGGGCGTTAGAAATTAGATCATCTCGTAGTGCATTTAAAAACTCTATTAAGTTTGCGGAGGAAAAGGCAGAAGATTCCTTAAACTTGCAGTTGACAACCGTATATTTTATGGCAAAAAATAATATTGCATTGAGCTCTTATGAACAACTCGTTGAGTTACAAAAGAGTAACGGCTGCAAAAAACTTGAAAACTGTTATGTCTCACACGAGGCTGTTTCAGATATGGTTACATGTATAGCCGAGTCAATAACCGATGACATAAAAACAGATTAATGGGGCCAGTATTTAACCACTCTGAACACATTTAAAAATCACTTTGATATTTACTTTATAGATAATCAGTGGACATATTGGGACTCAAAAAAATGTTATGGGACCCAACTTTTTGAAAGCCAATGGGTCCCTGGGACTCAGTAATTTTTAAAGTAAACGCGAACACTGTATCAGTGTTGCCATACCACGTCGTATTTGACGTCACTTTAAGCTATCCCAAGCAGCATAATTAGCCTCTCGAATTGAAAAATAAAACTACTGTAAGCATCTTAATTCTTCACTTATTCAAATGGGATACAGCGAATGCGAAGAGGAAAAATTTGCGCAACACAAAAGCCCTAATGATTATTTTGTCAGATGTACAATATTTTTTAGAAATCATTAGAAGAAATATAAGTGTAAGAGTTTTGGATTTGAACCCTGCTGTGCAAAAGTTACCTGCCATTACAGTTGTAGATAACCAGTGCCATCGCAAGTAAAACTTAAATAAACAACAATTAACTTGTGTTAAAAAATCATTTAAAAACATGCATAAAATGAATGCAGGGGAGTTATGTCATTACTGATGGAAACGTAAACAAAGCTCCGCCATTTTGTTAGCTAATCATCATCACGTAACATTTGTGACTGCAGTGATTCTTAAGTCTGTATCACCCAGGCGTTTGCGTTTTACCTCCCATTACTTGGAGGTAAAACGCAAACGCCTGGATGATACAGACTAGTGATTATTTTGCTTAGTGAGCGTGCAAAGGGAGATTTGCAATGTATTTTATGCATAGATGTATTCACATGGTCATGGTCATTTTATTGTAGAATTAATATAGCAGTTATTGAAATACTGCGATAAACTGCTAATCCCAAACTTTTACTTTTTACAGACACGACAATAAAATTTTATACGTTGACGTAATTTATTGGAAATCAAATAGGATTTTATGTTTCTCTTTTAAGTAAACTTTGGAAATACATTTTTATATTTTACAGTTTGATAGAGCATTAGAAATCTTTGCTCATTTTCAGAACAGTTCATTCTTCAAACGTACCCATTTCCCCAGGTTTTCCAAATACATTTTTTTTTTATATTTCTCATTTGCCTTATTTTGTCTAATTTTAATATAGAGGATAATGTACATGTGCTTTAAATTTGTAGTTTGTGTATAATACTTTCAAAAGCAAATAAAGCGCTAATGTAAAATGCACCTTGTACTTGTATTTAAAATTGGCTTGTTGCCAGTGTGATGGTTGTATAAAACAGAAAGGCTTTATTGGAAAAAACGGACGGTAAACCTTTCCAATATTGTTATATAAATATTATATCACTCTTTGAAAGTGGCTTTACCAAAAAATATTTTTAACGATTTTTTTTTAATTTGCGGCTGTTGCTGAAAATTTCAAAAATTGAAGTCGGCCAAATGAAAACAATAAAGTTTCATTGGCAAAAAATCAGGAATAAAAGATAAGAACGTCTATCTAATGCTAATTATTTATTCTACATATAATAAAGGACCCATTGATGATTTGGATTTTTTTTTTAAGTTTGTGAAAACTATGGCGTTTTTATGATATAGGTATCGAAAATAATGCTGGATTTTTTAGGAGTTTTGAAAAAAATACAAAAATAAAATAAAATAAAATAAAATAAATAGGAATTTAACAGACGGTAAAAGTCTAAATTTAATTTATATTTAAGTCTGTCAATACATGTAGTTCATGTTTAGCACAAGTTTTATTTTCAATTCTCAAACCTTGCCATTAGGCTTCTAAAACCGGTAAGATAACATTTAAAAGATACTTTTTCAAATTATATAGTGTTTTAAACTTACATGTACTAGTACGTGTTTCCTTAATATTTCGACCTCATTTAGCTTAATATCTGCATGCTTTCTTACTAAAAAAGAAAGTTTAATTGTGAATCATATCTCCTTTACCCTTTACATTTACAATCACTTGGAATGGACCAACACTGTCCTTTTTTTCTTATTGGAAAAGTCTTGTTAACCTTGAAAACCTTGACATCCATTAACTCTTTATTGGCGATAAAAACAACAACCGAGAATCAGTTTATAATACCGCATGTATCGGCACTATGTATGTAAAAGTATATGAAGTAAAATATCTTGCTAGGAATACCAATGCGCTGCTCTCATGATGTTGAAATCTCTGAACATAATTATGTATGATCATTAAATTCATAATTTCGTCTGGTGGCAAGGGCTGTTTCACTCTGCGATATTTAGCTCGACTATTCACAGAATAGCTATTGCGGTCACCCATTCGTCAGCGTCTGTGTTAACAATTTCTTGTCCAAGCCAGAACTTTCTTACCACATACATGTATGAAACTTATTACATGTATATGGATAGAGGTTAATAGCGGAAATGCAGTGACCAAGAACCGTAACTATATTTAGTACCATTTGTGATTTATTTTTCTATAATTTAAAATTAATTTTTGTCCAAACCACCTAAGCCACTAATTTTAAACTTTAAATATACATAAATGGTGACAAGAATAAGTGCACTGACCTGGAAACACAACTCTAATTGGTCCCATTTTCAGCTAACCAGAGCAAAACGCGCTCAAGTGGAGCTATTAGAAACAATTTAAAACAAATGACTTAATTTTTTTAAATAAGAGGATGTACTCTATCCGCATCTGCGTCGTCGTTAACAATTTCTTATCCGAGCCATAACTTTCTCCCCCCGTGATATGCATATGAAACTTTGTACATGTATATGAATAAGAGAGGAAGTGCAGTGACCAAGAACCGTAACTCTATCTGGTCCCATTTTTTAATTATTTCTCTTTCTCTTATTTTATAATTGATTTTGCCCGGAGAATTACTACAAAACCACCCAATTTGAAACTTTAAATATAAAAAGATGATGCACTGACCACAGCATTACTCAAAAACTACAGATGGTATTGACTTGAAACTAGGAGTAATGAAGCGATCAGAAAGCATAAGTCTACATGGGCCTTTTGATTATCCCCCTTTTGATATTATAATGATTTTTTTTTGTCCGGAGCATTACTCAAAACCTGCAAATTGTATATATACATAGATGGTGAATAAGAAAGGTGCAGAGACTAGGAACCATAACCTACCTGTTCCCATTTTCAATTATCTTCCATTCTTTTATTTTACATTGAAATAACGAATTTGTCCGGAGCAATCCCCAAAACCTATACACTATTATTACTATATAGTATTGACTTAAATACATGGTAACTAGCTAGAAAATGCAGTGATGAAAAACCATAACTCCATCTGGTCCTTTTTTTTTTACTATTTTCCTTTATTTATTTTTTTTTTTTTTCGTAAAAGAATTTTTGTCCAGGGAACTTTTAAAAATGTACCAGGAATTAACTTGAAACTTAAAATATACACAGATGGTGACATGGAGAAGTAAAATGAACAAGAGCAAAAACTCTATATGGACCTTATGATTGGGATTCACATTTCCACGTGGGAAAAGAAATGCAGTGTAAACTTCATGATAATTTTGGGATGTTATTATCAATATGTTTTAATTGTAAGGATGAATCCGTTTTCCATTTGACATGCAGGTCATGATAAGGATTCAATGATACTGTCATGGCGCTGGAATAATATCTGTCAGCTCTTGTTTGTCAGGCGAGCATGATTTTATTCATTATACTTGTCTACCAAAGCAAACGTGATATTGACTCAGAGTATGCAAGTAGCAGTAACACATTTAATTCTCTACATACGCAGTTAATGTTGTTGGGATATGAATACATTCTTTCTGGTATGGAATTCAACAGGTGTATACTTCTAAAATTCTGGCATTAAACAAAGTCATAGCAGAGGGCAAGCATGTTGAATGTATTTATTTTCGCTTTTATTACACAACTTGCACATTCTCAGTTTGTTGAATATTTTTCATCTGAAAATTGCAAGGATTTTTATAGGTGTGATCCCGTAAACCATAATCCAAGAAAAAATTGTCATTGTGATTCGTGGTGCCACGTGCGGAAAGATTGTTGTCCCGGGTTCCAGAATGAAAACCCGAAAAATGATAGAGAAGACCTTGTATTTAAGTGTTTAGATATACCGAGATTTTATGGAATAGATGGATTATATACTGTAGCTACATGTTCCCCGCGTTGGGAAAAAGATGACATCAGGTCTTTATGCGAAGAGCCAGGTGATTATATATTTGAAAGACTGCCAGTTTCGAATGTTGAACGCAAAATATTGTACAATAACATGTATTGTGCAAAATGTAATTTTGATTATGACTTTAAGTTTTGGTATGGAGAAGTAGGGTGTCGGGGTGAGTATCGTGGTTATGTAAAGAACGGGATGAAAACAGATGATGAGTATAAAAACAAAAAATGCGATTTGTTCTTCAAAGAGCCAGGAGACGATGTTGTGACCACAACTTGCCATCTGGGAAGTATAGTGAGTAAATGTCCGGAAGATCAAAAGAACAAATCACTCGCACAAAAATGCACTGATGGAGAGTATGCTCTTGTATATGACATTGGCGTAGACATTTTTCGTAACCAGTTTTGTGCGCTATGTAATGGAGTACTTGAAGAGAAAATCCTTTGCGTTCCTTTTCTCCCAGAAAACTCGTACACATATACAATGCGATATCTTATAGATTTTAGGGTTCAACCAGATGGCGACTATGACCATTGCACGGATACTGAAATATATATTCCATTAACAAAAAAATGTCATGAAATCATTTGTTTTCAATCGGCCATTTCTGAGAAAGATCGTTGTGTCAGAGGCAAACCTTCAGGTTATGAAGAGCAACTGAAAAATGATTTATCGAACTTAATAATGACGAACCAGTCCAATTGCACATACATGAAAATAGACACTGGAGATTATGTATGGATTAACAATTCAGTATTATATGTAAATTCCACCCAAAAAAAATATTTTTCTGAAGATGTTACTTTTCGTAATGACGATGTCATAGTGTGTATTCGAAACACCAATATTAGTGACAAAAATTACGAAAACACTGACGTATTGTTTAAGTACTTTACAGAAGGATTGGTTTCAATGGTTGGCTTAATAGTCTCAATTGTGTCTCTAGCAATTGCCATTATAGTTTATTTCAGTTTCCCTCAATTGCTGAACACACCCGGTAAGATTCTAGCTTCTCTAATGATCTCACTGTTCTTTGCTCAATTTCTGTTTATATTGTCTGCGCAGGCACAACGTAACAAAGCTATTTGTAAAGTCCTTGCTGTTTTAATACATCTTTTCTACCTCGCAGCATTTTGCTGGATGAATGTCATGGCTCTAGATCTCTGGTTGGCATTCTCAAAAATGTTTATCACTCCTGGATCTGCCAACAAATCGTCTAAACGTTTCTATTCATACAACGTGTATGCTTGGATTGTACCACTCTGCATAGTTGCTTCTGCAGTTGTTCTGGACAATGTTGCTATGGAAAAAAGTTTTCAGCCCCGTTATGGTTATGGCTTATGCTGGATCAATTCGCCAAACGCTTTAATAGTGTTCTTTGTCGGACCGCTAGCACTGTTTACACTGTTTAACATGATATTTTTTGTCCTCACTGTCGCTAATATTGTAAAGGCCAAAGGAGAAGCCTCGATGGCTCAACAGAAAAAGAAGAATGTATGCTCCCTTCTCATAAATATTAAGTTGGCTCTGATAATGGGACTGACTTGGGTATTTGCATTTGTTGCTATTGCTGCTAATGAGACCGTGTTCTGGTACCTTTTTATACTGTTTAACTCATTACAGGGCCTCTTTATATGTGTAAGTTTTGTTTGTACCAAAAAGGTATACAGACTAATGTTGCAAAGGTATCACGAATTGTCCAGCACTGCAGTTAAAACAACCACATCCCCAGTCAAAAGTATTTAATAACAAAACGACTGACGATAAAAGTACTGAATAAAAATTAAAGACAAAGGAATATAAATGTTTTCACATATTGAAGTTTTTTTTCGGCGTAGCTCTCTAAACTCACTTTTTCGGCGTAGCTGTACAAAATTGATTTTGACCTAATTTTAAACCAATCATATGTTGGTATGCAAATGAAGCAAGAGTAAATGAAGTGCTATCATGGGCTAGTATAATTTATTTTTAGGATATTTAAGATATTCCAACTTAAAATAGGAGTTTCAGGTTGTATATATCTAAAATGATTCTCTCCTTGATATAACATGTTTCTTTTTCAGTTTAAACAAGAAGTGTAACACAGTAATGGAAATTTAACACTACCATATCAATTCAGGAAAGCTTCTTTGGAAATATGATTTAAAGCAACTAAATAAGAAGGAGGCGAATGTCTATTTTTAGACCACACAATTTCCCCTTATTTGTAAAAGTGGACTCGGTCTTAAGGAGAGGTAACAACTGCAGAGGTGTTTATTGTGCGAATTTAGAAATAATAATCGGATAAACGTGATTTACGCTTGATTACATACGAATTATCTTTATTTAAAAAGTCAGCACAGGGATGATATTTAATGAAGATCGGTAGATAAGCTTTTTTTTTTAGTTTCTAAGTTAAATCCGTTCTGTTAAATAATCTTCGCTTTACCTTCCATACCCTTGGTATCTATAAACATATTTGCTAACGTTCCCAACTGTATAATAATTTTAATCTGTTTTACATGATTGCTACAATTGACAATTATTTAGCTACGCTTCTAAAGGTATTTCTTGTTACCTACTTACGATTTAATAAGTCCAACAAAACACATATAAAGTTTATCATTTATCAACGTTTCGGCTTACGCCTTCATCAGGATCATTTGATTAACAACAATAACAACAAGCGGAAGTTACGTCACAAACTTAACGTCATAACGCGGTAAACTGTAAGCTATATACATGTAAATGTATCTAGCTTTCGTATTATAGAATACATAATTTCCTATAGTATGAATATATAAAAACATGAAATATGAAAACACGAAATCTAGCTTATATAATACAGAGTTGTTCTTTTACATTGAAAATGACTTTTAAATTCATTCCATTATGGTATTTAGTCTTAAGCTTATGTATCCAGTAGGTTTCTTTACACAAACGATTCATGCTATCTTTTACAACATCAATTGGCATAAACAAAAAGTATATTTCTACTATGGAAATCGTCATTAAAATGTAAAGCAGCTAACGTGGAAAATGCAGGTTCAGTTAAGTTTGTAATGTTAAACCTGTGGTTGTTCATATACTGTTTATGGCACTTTTTACACGTAATTAGGTAAATTACATCTTTAGTTGAACAGTTTTTGTTTTCGTGTAAAGAAAAGCGTTCCCCCGTTACTCTGCTGGTGAAGCCATCGCCAACGTTTAACGTCTTGCAGTGTTAATAGTGTGTTTTCCAACAGGCCATTGATACATGGGTTTTATCCACAGAGCGCGAAAACACGGGTTAAAAAGTCCCCAATACTTTTTGGTCGTGTATATGCCAATATGGGTTTGAACGTTTTATGTACATTTTTAACTTCTTTTTTTTTGTTACCTTCTTAGAAATGATCACTTTAGATGGTGCCTCATTAGTATTTTAACGATTTTCCTTGGTAGTTGGTAGATATTCCTATACTTACGGAAAGAAGTCACTTATAAGTGTTTGTTGAGATGACTGCTAGCAGAAACATATACATCGTATTCACAAACATTTAATAAAGTGGGTTACAATTCCTTTGATAAACATAAAATCATTTTAACACTTTTCTTTAATGCACATTGAGACTCGTATTAGGCCGAACGTTACAAATACCTGCAGTATATAATTATCTGTTTCAATATTTCCGTATAACTGAAAGACGGTGCGCTTCATTATAACGATGTTTACTCGAATGCGGTGGAGGGGGGCTCTATAACACAGAGTTATATCTATGCTTATCGTGTCTTCCTAAGATGAAATGCTTCACAGATACTGATTCGTACATCATGTAAACGTTCTACATTCTCCATTGCTTTAATCCCAATCAACACCGCGTATCTTTATTACGGCTTTCCGCAAACCTGCGGAAAATGTATAGGGTTTGTTATGTTTATTCTTATTATTATTATTCTTATTATTATTATTATTCCTTTTTTTCAAACCAAATCCAAGAGTTAATTTCAATATGTTGCCAGTGTCTGAACAACATGAAAATTAAATTGCCTCGACAAAAAAAAAATTCAATCATTTTCAATTGTTCGCGCTCCAGAGCCTGTACTTTTTGTCGTTTTATATTTATATTTTACAGAAGATGCATGTTATGATGTAGATGTGCACCTTGTCTTTAAAGTTTTGAAATTCGAAAAATTTCAGAATTTGTGGCAAACCATTTGGTCCTAAAATTATTATTTAATGTAACAAAGATTACTGATGAGTAAGAAGCATTGCACAGCTTATCGGCCTAGATGTCTATTTTCTTTTCTCGGAAAGATTTCTTCTTAAGTCACGTGGTTATGACGCCATTTAAAGGACAAAATAATATTTTTTTCAAAGATTTCTCTCGCTCTGGCATCATACATTTTGAGTCAATTTTAATGAAATAAAATTGCAGCGATAAAAACGTTTCTTTTCATTTACGTCATATGACGTCAGATTTGACGTCAGCTTCAAAGGTTTCTTTGTGCTCTAGAGCCTTCAATTTTTGTCTGATTATCTTGATATTTCACAGAAGATGTATTTTAGGATATAGATGTGTGCTTGGCATTTAAATTTACAAATTCGAAAAGTTTAACATTTCATGGCAATACCGAGTTTCGAACTTTGGTCCTTAAATTAAATATTACAAAGCCCCCTAATGCATTAAAAGCATGAAAAGTGGAGAGCATATCGGCATAGAGGTTTATATTTTATTTCCTGAATTAATTTTACTTAGTCACGTGGTTATGACGTCATCAAAAAGACAAAAAAAATCTTTTTAAAGATTTCTCTCGCTCTTGTATCATGAATTTTGAGTTAATCTGAATAAAATCTTCAGAATTAATAGAGTTAAAAATAAAGTGATGCATTCTGCAAGAAATGTTTGTTTTGTCCCCTGGCTTTGACGTCATGCATGCTAAAGAAAGAATTATGTAAAAACAATATATAAAATCGCCAATAACACCAATGAACTTAAAATTTTCAAAAATATAGAAACTAAGTACGTTCATAAGGTCTTGAAACTTTTAAGTGATTACGTCATCAAACATGACAGTTATTTATGTTATTTATTTGGAATGCCTACTTGAAAATGTGAAAACAAACCTTTTTGCATTCTCGAAGATATTTTTTCTTGTTTAAAAGAACGGTAGCTGAACATGTTCTTCCAAAAAAGATATGTTGCTTTAGTCACTTGATTTTTACACCGTTGAAATATAAAAGTCATTGATTTCAATCTGTATTCGCGCTCCTGCGTCATGAGTATTGATGCCAATCTTAAGCATACCTTAAGGAATTTATGTTGTGTCACTTGTTTATGACAACATTGATTTGTAAGCAAAAACTATTAAACAGATCATAAGATCAAACCTGAAGAAAATGACAAATACATGTGTATCTCCCTATTGTTTTTTTTATGTTTTCTAAAGGTTAAACGGTTTCTTTATCTAAATCTTTAAAAATAAGCAAATATATAAAGCAAATGAATTGTTGAAAGTTTCGAGACGTTTATAACGTTAATTACATAGAAATAAGAAATTATTTTCACGAGTTTGCTTACACCTCTGTCTTTGTTTACATCTGTTTTTGCAAATATAGAACTCAATCAATTTAAAAGTTGAAAGTGATTGACTTCAAAGTTTTTTTTTCTTTTTTACAATTTCAATTATATGTAACAAATTGCAATGAATATTTGTTAAGTTAAATGCTAAGAAGAAATGAATATTAAATAAAGAATAAAAAACTTTTAAAATCGATTGAATAACGTAAGAAAAATATTCTTGTAGATAAGATTTTTTATCTTAAAATTTTCCTGTTGTTTTTTCTGCATGATAGTAAACGGTTGCGTAATCAAATAGATCCATATTTATGTTTCCTCAATATCTTCTTAAGAAGATAAAAGTGAAAAAAAAAAAAGATTTTAAGCTTATTCTTGAACAATAGTATATATTTATGATAATGATGATTTACGTATTAAATCTGAGTAAACATTATTAAGCATCATTATTCTATTTCTTTGTAGTAACTTATATATATTTAATGCCTTTTAAACGGAAAGCCGCTTCGTTTGTATCCTAAACAAACGACTTCTAGTTTGAAATATATTTCTTGCAAATCACTAATTTTACTTGAGTTATTAAAAGCGTATGTTACTTTGTGTTTTTTTTTTAAATAATGATACACAAGACAGGACTGAAACATTGTCTTGGCTTAGTCTTGCTAAGATATTGTAATATGCCTCTGGTCAAGCATAT
>CM037783.1:65165975-65215975 GCA_021229015.1 Solen grandis | reverse complement strand
TTTTGCTATGATTGGATTGCTTCAGTATTTGGAGTTTTGCTGAAATGGATGGACCTTTTCTTATGCAGTTGACCTAGTGACCTTGACCTACTTTTGATGTAAAAGGTGGTGTCTGGACAAGTTTACCTTTTGGTTTATCTGCTATACCTTCTATGTGCTGGATTGGATTGCTTCAATATTTGGACAGTTGCTGATTGGATGGACATATTCATTATGCAGTTGACCTTGACCTTTGACCTACTAGTACTTATGATGCAAAAAAAAAAGTCTGAAAAAACCTGTCCATAAGGTCCATCCATTTCTTGTTTTTCACAAACATGAAAAACGTCCCACCAATAAAGCAGTCATCTGGGAACTTGGTCTACACCATAAACAAGTAGCATGATACCACACCCAGTCACATAATTCTGACACCATGCCAACCAGTCCTGGGGAAACCCTTATCTGCTAAGCATCAAGGAGATGTACCAGTACCATCTTTAATCAGTAAGTCATTGTTTGGGATTAAATCCACAACCTGATGGATACAGGCTGGATATTCCAACCACTTGGCTGCTTGGACTTGTGATAAGACTGTGATATGTATCTTCTTAACCTTTTATTGGTTCATTTTGATGCATTAGCAAACAGAGCAAACCCAGATTCCATAGCTCCTATCGAGTATCCTGTTATTAAACTCAAATTCTACACACTCTGTATGACAAAGGAAAAATAAACATGGTTTCATATACTATTTAGTGTTCATTCAGTTAATATTCATTAAGTCATAAATTTGTACATGAATAGGCTTAAAAACTAACCTGTACGTGTATCCATCCTACTTGCTGTGTGCTGAGAATACTAAAGGGGGATTGGTTTTATCTAGTTGTTATCAATGCAGGACTTGTTAGTATACTTAACATGTTTAAGTTTCTTGACAGGTTTGTTTTATCCAGGGACTTTATCAAGGGACCTTTAACCCTTACAATGCTGTGGGCACTTGTGACTGCCATTTCAACCAGTGTAGACCAAGATCAGCCTGCACGTCCCTGCTGTCTGATCATGGTTGGCACTGTTTGCTTTTCTGTCAATGCACTTTCAGAAAGCACCCCTAACAACTAATGGTGTAGGTGCAGTCCAAAATGAAGAAAGGACAAGACCAAATAAGAAATTTAGCATGGCAAGAGTTAAATAATTTAAACCAAACCTTTAATGACAATTGAAAGTCACCTTTTCTCCAAGATGCATCAATATACTAATGTCTATTACTGGATACATCTTTTGAGCTTTGGAATGTTAATATTGTCTTAACTTTGGTTTGAACAATTACCTTTGAATCCCAAAGCATATGCTTGCCCACTGGACCATGACATTTTGTGGACAGATTAAACAAAACTTAAGAATATTTATCATCATCTCATTAGATGAAGTCAGCCTAGTTATGCTAGACCACAGACTAATCATAAGAACACGCAATACAAGCTGTTCTCCCTAGATTTAATAGGAGAACATGTATAATTTTGACTAAAATTTCGCAAAACTTCTAGAATTTCTGATGTAAGATGAATTTGGACTGAACGGGTTCAGTAATATTAAATCTGCTTCATTAGGACATATAACTCTTTCCAGAAAAAAAAACAACAAAAAAAACAAACACAAGAGCTGAATCCAATCTAAATCCCATATCAAAGGCCATCCTCTTAATTAAATGTGTATATGATCTAATTTGGAATATTCTATTTTCATCATATTACAGTATGCATAATCGGCTGTTTCCAGTTTCGTATAATCGCATATTTTCTTATATTTAACACGTTATATATAACTTAAAGGCCAAATTACTTTATTACACTCCACGTCATGTGCATGTAGTCTTTCTGCATATCTTGCTGAACTCGAACAGCTGGATTAAATGTATCTCATGATGCAAGCTTAATAAAAAAATTTATGAACTTGTTTAGTAAAATTTGAAATGAGAGACAATTCATGTTAGATCTGGTTTGAAAGAAGTCTGCCTATATACATGCATTGTTGAAACCCCACATTCCCTCAATATGCTTTGCTTCTGTGGGTTATATGATTAACAAAGTTTTGGTCGCATGAATTATTAATTAGGTATTTCATTGGTTTCAAGGCTGAGATAGTGCAGCAACTGCAGGGATAATTTTACCAATGAAATGGTGTCAGCTTCATTCTACCACGCACCTCATCTAAGCATGGTGGTTTATGTTGTGGGTGCAAAGTCAGTTTTTGCTTTTTTAACTTCAATGAAGAGTATTCAAAATACTACTTATTGTTTCATTGAAATCCCAAGGCATATACAGTAGTGATAGAGAAAATATATACTATGGGTTCCGGCACTGATATACAAGTAAATAGTTTTAACCTTTTACTTCATACAGACTCATTTGACACAATGGCAAACAGAGCAGACCAAAATCAGACTGCTCCTATAGAAGCTGTCTGATCAGGGTCTCCTCTGTTTGCTTATGCAATATTGTAGCTCAGATTCTTCACAGTCTGCATGGCTAAGGAAAATCCACTGTTTTATATACCATTTAAAGTTCCAATTAATGAATATTCATCAAGTCATAAATTGCAAATGGATATTCATGTGGTAAAGGGTTAAAGGAATCAAAGAAAATAAAATATGATACCAAAATGTTTTAATTTGATCAAGTTTGGTGCACTTTACTGATATGGTGCAACTCCATTAAAACACTTGGCTTCCAAGTATACTATCATACTGGACAACAATGCAAAAACACTCTTCCAGTACACTCAACACATTATAAAATGAAGACAAGAGGTCCAACAATGTACCACATTATACTGACTTATACTACTTATAATGGAGTGTGTTATAACAAAGCATGTTATAATGGATCTACATTGTATTTAAGTGAGGTATATATTCATGATAAATTTACCATGTCATGGATTTCACACTTTTAGTATTCAAGAAGTAACAGATAGTTAAGTACCACATGATTCAATATTGTAGAAACTAATAAAATACAGGTACAAATTTTAACATGCAAAAATCAAGAGAACTTTTAGACAGAATAAATCTGGTAATATATCAATGTAATATAATTAAAAATGTATCTTAAATTGAGTTTCTTTTTTTAATTTTGGTTAAAAATAAGTATCAAAAGGATTGTTCAGGCTAGTATGTTGAGACAACATTTAGATACAAAATTTGATACTGCTTGCATGATTTGATCTAAGACAAAACATAAATGTGTATTCATAACTGCATGTATCACAAAATGGATATTATCCCATCATTTCATTAAAATCTCATCTTGGACTCTATTTAAAAATGTTAAAAGTTTTCACTTCTTTTCACAATTAGGTAATTATTAACACATGAATTTTTAACCCATTTGATGATCTTCACCTTTTACTTTTGATCTTTCATACACTGATTTACATATTCTGAGCAACATAAAGCCGATCCTGCAGCAAACAATATAAATGTGCATCTGATGTAGACAATAGAGACCATAAACAGTATCTAGAAGTCTTAAAAATTAAAAATTATATTTTGTTATAATTTGTAAGGAATATGTGCCAGTGGTCATGATATTTTGTCAAAAAATCACCTTAAATATATCAAGAATTTTAAATTTACCACTTTTTGTATACTATTTCTTTTAGAGAGAAAAACATCCACAAATCAATAAAGTTGAGGCTTGTCTTTGTATGACATCAATTTTGAAGAGTATAATCTTGAGTAACCAGAGGATATATTCAACATCACTTTTTCCAATAATGTTTCATACAAACATTATTACTCCCAGGTTTTAGCATTATTTTATCACAATACATGATTTAAAACATGAAATAAACTGTTCATTGATTTTTACATTGGCAGTGGGTTTAGGGCATAAAAGCAAATTTTCTCTGAATATGCTCCCTCTCCCCATAAAATGATTTCTTTTCCTAAAAAAATTCAAGAAATAATTTCTTTTTCAGGAGTTTAGTTTTTTAAAATCTTAAAACACTCTTTTATTTTATGGTTTATTATTAATGGAACTGAAACTCTCTAGTAGAGGTTTGTTTTATTTTACTTCTGTTTAACAATCTTTGTGTACGAAAACAATCTACATGTGAAACTGCGAACTATATTGCAGAAGATTAACATATATGGCAAATAAATATCTTTAAAACTTAAATGATATTAAAGCTTGTTTAAAACTCCAACCCTTCTTTTTGTACACACACACACACACACACACACACACACAACTAAGTGTTTTAATTCTTAATCTTGCCTCTACGTCATTGTATATTCAAGAGATATATAAATAAATTACACATTGCATTACTGCATAAACAAGTGAAACAAAACACTTCATTAGGAAAAGGATAATTCTTTGAAAATTATGTTTTTAAATGAAACCTTTAATTCAGTAGCTATAACAACAAATTAATTAATCAAATTAATCATTGAAACATCAATCTGACACTTAAAAAAAAGATAACAAAAATCAGCACATTTCCACAAGACAGTTATACAACAAACTGATCCTTTTAATTTCTTCTATAAACTTTTATCATATTTAATATCATTACAAATAACAGATTATCTAACAAAAATATGACTTATACAATAATCACTCAAAGTTTTTAAACATTTAAACTAAAAAATGTTCCTTTCTGTTCCAGGATCAAGTGCTACAAAAAATAAATTAAAATTTTTTTTTGGAACATATGGAATCCGACAGTATTGTTTTAAATCATAATCTTATCAGCTTATATACAGAAAAAAATCAAGAAAGCAATAAATGCTGAAAGCGATTTCTAATTATAGAATCAGTGTACCAGTATTATGAATCAGTTCACATTTTGTAATGTAAACTGCTGGTTGCTTCGTTATGAGAGACTGTTGCTTACTCTACATGATTATGTGTTATAAGTTTAATGTGTTATTTTCACAACCATTTGTTTGTTGTTTTTTCTTTTCTCTGCATTTATCTCCAGCAGGTGGTGGACTGCAAAGTCGGGGTAGTGAGACGAGTAGAGAGGGAGGCAGTAGTGGGCTCCATTTTTACATGTTCTATTACACAGCAGATTCAGATGTGTCCATTAACAATTAGACAAGACTGGTTAAATGTAAGATGCATGATAATTTGTTTAACCAAGCTCTAATATACATGTAGTATCTACTCTAGGTGCAAAATTTTGCATTTAGCTCCTGGAAAAAATATTTTGAAAATATTGTTCCAACATCTAGCTTTAAGAATAATAATCATTTTGAAAACAAGCGCTACATTCGAATGAATGCCATGCCCCCATAGGGGGCTTTAGACTTTGGGGGGTGTCAAGGTCTTTTGTATGCCAAGTTCACCTGGCAGGTAGAGCTTGTCAAGGTGCATATACCTGTGAAGTTTGGAGGCTGTAGATGGAAAGACTTCCGTGTTATGGGTAAGGTTAAAGTTTTGTGACAAACAGACCAAAAACAATATGGCCCCCGATCTCTTGATACATGTGCCAAAACTTAAGTATCTCAAAACTAAGAGTGATTACAGTAAAACTATATAAACAAGTAAGAGCATCTTAAAATCTCAAAATAATTTTATCCAAATCTCAGATCAAAGATGCAATACAATAAAAAACATTGTTTTAAATATATATTAAATATTATTGTTTATTTGAAGTTTCCCCCAAGTACATTTTCTTACAAGTACAGTTCCCTACAGCTCCAAGCTGCCATCAGTAGAATTAAGAAGAAAATAAACAAAATATAAAAACATATTCATTCAGCTCAAAATTCTATGGAAAAATTTGTCAGAATAAAACTTATGCCCAACCAAAAACTTTTATCAATGAACACAATCCCAAGAAAATCAAAATGTCTAATTTTATTTTGAATCAATGCCCAACAATGTTCCACAATGCCCAACAATGTTCCACTTAGATATGAATTATTAGTGGAAAAGAATACATTAAATCAAAACAAATTGAAGTTTTAAATGCTAAGATGTACTTTTAATATAATATTTGTAAGGGTTTTACCCTTTACTTCATATAGACTCATTTTGACATATTGGCAAACAGAGCAGACCCTGATCAGATAGCCCCTATAGGAGCAGTCTGATCAGGGTCTCTTCTGTTTGCTCAAACTGTTACAATATTGTAGCTCATTTTCTACAGTCTATGTACAATGAAAATTTCATGATTTCATATTCCATTTAAAGTTCAGTTAATTAATATTCATCCAGTTATAAATTATTACATGAATATTCATGAGGTAAAGGATTTAGTGTCTACTTCTGAATCTATATTTTCCTCTACAACCTTGAGCTGTGAATCTATGTGTACATGTACATAATTCTAAGGGAATGTTGGAATCAACATGATATTTGAGTGGCAGTGAAAGTGACTTCCGGTTTCTCTATGTCCGTTTTTGACTGGATTAACCGAAGCTCCATCTGGGCAGGATTTGGAGATTTACCTGGTCCGGCTGCTTCTACAAAACAAAAATTCCATAAAATTGTATGAGTCACCTCTGATACGGATACAAACAAATCTTAAAAGAACAATCACTGAAGTCAATGAATATTCCATCTACACTGCCTAGACTTATCATTAGGAAAAAGAGAGCCCTTATGATTTCCATAAGCTCCTATCTTGCATAAAAAATCATTAATATTTTGATGCAAAAGGGTTATATTTCTTTTGTTATTATAGAAATAAGTGTTGAAATAGACCTTATGATATCAAAGTGTCTTCAAATGTAATTTTAGCTTGTGATCAAACCACCACCCTCCAGTTTGGACAGACAATGTCACCTTATCTTGAACTTTCTGCTGAGTAGCCAACAGTATATAACCTGATCAGCCTGCCTGTTTTTGTTTTCTTTTTCTTGTTTTTCCTGAACACAAACAACAATTTTTTGATATGCTTCATGTGACAATGGGTAAAATAAACACACCATGTCAGTGTATTAAGTTTATCTTAAAGATAATGAAGCAGTATTTTAAAGTCTTTAAAATTTCAAAAATTGTGTACATGTATATATAGAAAATAGCATATTTAACAATTGATTCAAATAGAAATATGTATCCCTGGTAATGATAAATTCTTAAAAATCATGTCAGATTTACTGAGCATTATGAATCAGTCCAATATCAAAACCAATTTTATTATTACATGTACAATGTTTGAATGCATCAATCCATTAAGGGGAGACTTCATGTTTTTAACCATAAACAATGTCATCCTGAGTTCAAAATATGAGACATATATTTCCACACAAATTCTTCACATAGTTTTCATGTAAACATGAGCCCTACCTGGTTTTAATATTACTGTGAATTGTAATTGGAAATTGTCTAAAACTGTATATGATATTAGTTACTTAACCTTTACAATGCTGTCAGCACTTGTCACTGCCTTTGCAAACACTGCAGACCATTATCTGCATATATCTGTTCACTATTTAGACAATAAATTTTCAGCAAGCACCCACTTAAACAACTAACTGTACAGTCCAAAAAATAAAGAAACAACAAGTTCAACTGAATAAATTTCAGCATGGTAATGGTTAAATCAATTACCTTTGGCTGCCCGTATAGTCCTTTTGATTACTGTTTGAACTGTTGATACAGTCTTTTCTAATGCAACCTGAAATGAAAATAAATATTCTATTCTGCTACGAACATTTCTTTACTATTTATAATTGACGCTAGAACTATATCCATTTCATGTATGAATATTTGTTTGTTAAATTTGGGTTTAACATCCAGCCAACAGTATTTCAGTCATTTAGGTACTCTCATGACATAAGTATTGAGCTACCTCGCTGATACATCACATTATGAACCAGTCACATGATACCAGACTGGGTTTTAGAATACACCAAGTAGCGAATACGAATACACATCACAATACAGGGTCACGAATATGAATATAAAAAAATAAAAGACAAACTAAACACAATTTTAATATAGTGAACATCCTAAACAATAAAAAAAATAAATTGCTTGAAACATGACCAAACATTACTTTCCTTAAATAAATTTAACTGTACTTGGAATAAGTAAATGCATTGAATGTTTTAAATTTATATTTAACATTTCGGAACTAAAATAATAACTATGACATTTAATACTGACAAATCATATTTATCAACAGTGGACTTGTTATACGGCTACCGTATACTTGATATTCAAATATCATTTTCTTAGTGATTTCTGATGTTTACTCTCACTTAAACAATCTTAATACTGTATAGCGGGTATTATCTGCGGGGGTTTTATTTTGGCTTTATTGGCGGAAAATGAAAATGCGCCAAATATAAACACCGCTAATACAAACCTCCGTAGTTATAAGTCGCCTCCATATTGTTTACTAAGAGACATTACTCTTATTAAATTGCGATTCGCAACCTAACCTCTGGCGAATAAGTTATATATTGCCCTGATCTATGTCGTTTTCTGCCACTGGAAGTCGAGCCGGACGGTTCTAATTCCTTCGAAACACTGTCATTTGCTGCCGTAACTGCACTGGCTACATTTGAATCAGCAATTTTAGTTGGATCTGGTAATAATATTAATGGTGGCTTTTTTATCTCAAAATTTCCACGTTTCAACCACTTATCCATGATACGAATCCCACAGTTTCAAAACCTCAAATGAAATGCAATATCTCACATTCAACAGTGCAGGTACTGAACATCGCTCAAAACACAACTCGTATACAAACACGGGTATTTTTTATTATTAACTGAATACAAATCAATTACAGTTGTATTATTTTTTCAAGTAATCAAACACATTTACCTTATCATCTTTACAAACATTTACACCTACTTATACTTGCCCTCTCATTCTGATTTCACATTATTTATATAATCCGATAATCGTCAATTATCATACAGGTAGCGTACCGTATACGACTCAGACAGACAGAGTTATGTACCTTTGACCATCTTTTACCTGGAGGTTAAAATTTGGCGCTCAGTGTAATTTCCGCCAATATTTAGCATCGCCAATACAAAACGCTCTTGTTTACGCGAATTTTTTGCCCCGCAGAAATAACCCGCTATACAGTATACAAAACAGACAGCATACTTATTTTAAAAATACATTCTGTGCTGTTACCTTTAGGATCTAAATCAATTTCTTGCAACTTTCGCGTAAAAAGTTCATTAAAAGACAGTTAATTTGGCCATTACACAATGTCACTGGTTTCAAAAAGTGTTAGATTACTGGTTACAAGCAAGCTCTATGAAAATAGATAAATGTACCCGAATGAAAGAATCAAAAGAACTGTGCTGATTAGCTAGAGATAAGAGACTGGACTGTACTGTACTAAGTATGTGTAAGAGATACATTTATGACATCTGTCTAAAAGAAACTAGTAAGACGAAGCAGTCAAGCTTTGGATTTCTCTCACACTGACTAATAGGTTGTTATATGCATCATCAGTTTATCAGTTGTTAATTGGCTTCTTGTAAATATTCAGTTATGTGCCTCGCGAATAACGAATACATATTCAAATACAGACAATATTCGGTGCACTGAATACATGAGTGTTCAAGACTGTGTCACATTATCCCGACACTGGGCCAAATAGTAATGAACTGATAATATGAAACATGACTGTGTCACATTATCCCATACTGGACCAAATAGAAATAATTGATATGATGATTTCAAACCATGATACCAGACTGTGTCACATTATCCCGACACTGGGCCAAATAGTAATGAACTGATATGATGATATCAAAACATGATACCAGACTGTGTCACATTATCCGACACTGGGCCAAATAGTAATGAACTGATATGATGATATCAAAACATGATACCAGACTGTGTCACATTATCCCGACACTGGGCCAAATAGTAATGAACTGATATGTTGATATCAAAACATGATACCCGACTGTGTCACATTATCCCGACACTGGGCCAAATAGTAATGAACTGATATGTGATATCAAAACATGATACCAGACTGTGTCACATTATCCCGACACTGGGCCAAATAGTAATGAACTGATATGTTGATATCAAAACATGATACCAGACTGTGTCACATTATCCCGACACTGGGCCAAATAGTAATGAAAAAACCGACTTTACATTTCCGACTGGGCCAAATAGTAATGAACTGATATGTTGATATCAAAACATGATACTAGACTGTGTCACATTATCCCGACACTGGGCCAAATAGTAATGAACTGATATGATGATATCAGGGCCAAATAGTAATGAACTGATATGTTGATATCAAAACATGATACCAGACTGTGTCACATTATCCCAACACAGGGCCAAATAGTAATGAACTGATATGATGATATCAAAACATGATACCAGACTGTGTCACATTATCCCGACACTGGGCCAAATAGTAATGAACACACGGGCCAAATAGTAATGAACTGATATGTGATTCAAACATGATACCAGACTGTGACATTATTCTGACACATACAGGGCCAATCCCTCCCAATCACAGGAACTGCCCTAATGTGCTGAGCGCCAAGAACATTTAAGATATACTTGTACCATTATCAACCACTTTGGTATGTTGCACCAGGGTTCGACCGATGGCCATGATGATTCTGGCCTGGATACTCTAATCACATGGCCACTAAGACTGATCTCTCTAATAAGTATGTTGCCTTGAAATTTAAATTTGTACTTAATGAACTGCAAATATCTGTAGAGTATCACAGATTCTCTGTAGAGTATCACAGATTATCATTGTGTGATGAACATAAACTGCATACAAAAGGGTTATTCAAGATCACCTGAAATTAATTAATTTAAATCATTGATATAAGATTATAGAAAGAAAATCATATTTCGGCAAAATTGTTCACCTTCAACTTACATGTCACAAAGGGTACACCTGTGATAAATTTCACAAATTAAAAAAAGAATCTATTAACATTGTAAAATCTAGGGCTGTCACTCAAGGTGACTTAATTACTCTTGCTAGAGTTTTTGATATAGAAATATATGTCTCTTACTATAATGCAAATCATAAAGTGAAAATGAAATGACAGAAAATTGGATAAATATGTAGACAAACATCTTCACATACATATACGTTTCATTTTGAGTAAAAAAAATCAAATGAAAAGCAAAACTACGCAATAGGGTAAGATAGGCTGTCCACATAAGATTCTGTCTACAGACACACAGATGCAGCTAAATACAGTATGTTGCTGAGTACAGTCGAACTTCGTTGACTCGAACACTGAAAACTGGAACACCATACTTTACTCGAACACATTTCATAGTCCCGGCATAAAATGTTCTTAATTCTATATTGTTCAACCTGGGATGCGTCGAACACTGATGGCTGGAACTCTCGAACTAAATTTCCGGCCCCAGATTAAAAGTGCTTTGTATTTCACACCTATTGGTCGAACCTCCCTATCTGTGATGTTCGCCGACCGATGTTCGCTTGGGGACTTAATTGCAACCTGCGGTGCAGCGTGTTTATTACACATTGTGATATTGGCACAATCAGCGGTTCAATTATTAACACATCAAAGTTTAATAAGATGATATAAGTTAACACTGATCATGTTGCAAATTAAAGAAGGAATTTGTTTAATTGATTTAACGGAAATTTAATTGATTTGTTTTCAGCTATATGCATGGATTATTTAAAATACATATTTCTTTTTCATTTTTTATGCAAAATGAAACGTATGCAGGAAACGTTACGACTTGCACTTAGGCCGATGTATGTATATATGTACGTGTAAGAATTATATGTCATCATTGATGCTTGTGCTTTGATCTTGACAGCTGCTGCTTTGAATACATGTACATATGTAAATCATTTAAACCACAGTTAGGTTGAACCACCGATGACTAGAACAAATTGCCGTTCCCCCAGCCAGTTCGAGTCACCGAAGTTCGACTGTATAAAAATTATGCACTGCCTCTTTATCAACAAGAGCAATTTTCCGCTGAAGTCAATTAATTACCCAGCTACACCACCATGACTAAACAATATGAAATACTGTTGAACCTGTATTAGCGGCCACCTGCATTTAGCGGTCAACCTGTATTAAGTGGTCAATTTCAATATGACCAAACTTTTGCATTTTGTTATATTTTTAACCATCATTCAGCGGCCACCTCTGGTAAGCGGTCACTTTCTCGTGTACCCTTGACTGACCGCTTAATGGGTTGACTGTATATTTAACTTTTTGTAAAAACAGTACAGAATGTGATAGGATAGCACTTGTGATTCCTTTATAGCCCTCACTTCAATTTGATAATCCACAAAAAGATGCACATGAGTGGGTCTTGTATATTATCAGGAAGACAAACAAAAGCATGGCGTGGATGCCAACACTTGTCTGTGATTTTGTTTTTTTTAAAAGGGGAGATAAAGTAGGTCAAAATGTTTTGGCCATTAATGAATGAATGTAGCCCTTATCATAGTGAACAAGTATATGAAGTTTGATGAGAGTTTTGTAGATTAGAAATTATGACCAAGGTTAAAGTTTTTCATGACAAAGACGCCAAAGACAACACCACCATAGTGATGACAATACCTCGACTTATTTTCTTTGAAAAACAGACAAGCTAAAAAGGAGAAGAAGAAAAATGAAGAAGATGACTTACCTTGAGATCATTATCTTTAAACATCCAAGCAAGAAAACAGGAGGCAAACAAGTCCCCAGTTCCGACAAATATAGCCTGTAGATAGGGCATCTCTATCCTGTAACACTTCTTGGTTCCATCTGAAACCACACAAAATACAGGAACAATGCAGGAAGAGTCTTTGTTTTTAATGGGGGGAATCTTGCTGTCCTTTACTAAATTTAAACTTATTCATTTTACATCTATTAGGGAAAAAGTTACATAAATTCCTCTTCATGGTTCCTGGGTTGGCTTATTACTTTTTGCCTTGGATGGTCAATAAAAATCATTGCCCCAATGGGAGGTTTAAACCTACAACTCTAGGATCTGCTGTGTATATGACATGATTCTCTAATCTTTAAAGTACCTACATTTATATGTTCATTTGCTATACTAATTTATAAATCTTTGGACTATTCCAGGAAAATATAATGAGAAAAAGCCCCCTTGCACTACTCACTTTGTATAGAGCTAGCCAGTCCAACCAGGATGCCCTCTGACCCAAGGTTGGTACTGCTGAGGACAACGGTCTTTGGTCCCATGTCATGGAGCTTCTGCATGGCCGCAAGGGCATCTGCCTCCGAATTTATCTTCATGTCCGTTAGCAATCTGCATATATTTGTAAATTTTATTAAATCGTTATCTTTGCAAAAGTTGATCAATTTCCAAACACACTAATTAATCACTTTCTGGGACTAATAATTCTATCTACAGTATTTCAATCTTTTGAAGATTTTGTCAACGTGAGCCAGATATAGTGCTGCCTAACTACGATATTACACCATGAACAAATGGCTTGATACCATACCCAGTCACATTATCCGGACACTAAACCAACCAGTCCTGGAACTACCCTTACCAGCTGAACTTCAAACACAAGGCAGATATGCCAGTATCATTATTTACAACTTTAGTATTTTGCAGTCCTTTAATTGAGCTAACAACCTCTTGGTTACAGGGCAGACTCTCTGTCCATCCTGCCAATTAACATGACATCAATATAGATATATTCCCACCCCAAATGTTTTTTGAAGGTTGCTGAACAAAAGTAAGTATTGCAAGCAAGGCTCATAAGCATTTGTTTGTTGGAGCTGTGTAAAGTTTTTCACTGGTTTAACCGATGTGTATTTTCATTTTTAAGGCATTTTGGCGTCATGCAAATTACACCAGTCCCTGATAAAATATGAAAAATACCACAAAAATATATCAGCTGAAAAAAAATATATATAGCTGAAATTACAGTCAAACATGCATGGAAAATACACTATGAGCAAATATAGTCATTGTGTCTGGACCAAAATATATACAAAACTACCAAAAGCTATGAAATTTTATCTATAAACATTTTTCTTGATAAAAAAAATTCAGTGGACAATTTCTTATATTTTTTTCAAATTCAAATCTCTGATATAAAAACTTTCTGAAAATGTAAAAAAATGTATACCTCACCACTTGAAATTTTAGCCAGATTGAATAAAAAAAACACTAAAATGTGACATTTTGGACCCTCAGAATTTGGCAAGTATACTTTAAATCACGTTTTTTAATACAGGAATCTTAAATTTGGGGTTTCCTTTAACATTCTACTAAAAATAAATGAGAATTAAAAAAAAAAATTAAGATCAGTGCTAACACACTGAAACATCCTTAAATGACTTAAATATTCACACAGCTCAACATATAGACTTACTCTGCCTCAAACTGGTTTGGGGTCACTATGTCCGCCTGAGGAACAATTACTTTCTGATAAACTGGCAGTAAATCATCAGGAACATACTGAAACAATACAGAAACCTGGTTTAAAAAAAAATACAGGTACTTGACTCTTGAGATGTATTGTTTAACATTATTCTGGGAAATGTATCCTGGTAAACTTTGAACATTTATATTTGATTTCTATATAATACAAATGTACTGATTTTGTGTCATTTTAGATCTGGAAAATGTGCCTTGATGTTTTGAACTTTTTTTTCCTGAACAATTCTTTTATTAATTCGACCAATTTATCTTTTGAAATTAGAACCATTTATATTTTAAAAAATTCATTACAATTTATCATTACTTATACCTGAAAAGGAAAACAGAAATATCATAGATTGCTATATATCTTAATAGAAATCAAATGTTCAAGATTTTGATTACAAAAATCTTATGAATAAATTGTATTTAGAGATACAAATTCAAATGTATAAACACAATATCTTGGAAAATAAATAGCCTAGTTTGAATTTTCTGATCTTTTTTTCAACTGGTTCAAACTATTTTAGCTTACCTTTTCAAAAACACTAAAACTAAGGGGTTTTGGAGGATTTCATGCATGGATAAATATTCTGTTTGATTTTGGACTTTATTTTTGATTATTCATTGAAACTACACATTTCTTGGCAACAAGAAATGCTCCTCTGTTTATAATAATGCTTTATTCAACTATCTATGCGGATTTCTCTAAGGGGCACTGGCAGTATAAAGATCAACTTACTATCCTGTGCTGATCTGTTTGACTTAAATTTCCCTAAAAAAGTCACATGATTTAACTATTTTATTACCTGTTATATAGCTCCTTTGCTCGTTTCAAATCTCGCAATAAATTCAAAAGATTTTTTTTTCATGCCAATTGCAAAACAAATGTTTTCAACTTATACAAAAGAAAAATGACTTGGCCAGAAGTCCCAATCTTCAAAACCAATTTGTAGGCCAGAATTTAACCTGTCTATGGGTTGAGAAAAACAGGACCAATCAGTTTCTTCCCTGGGAAAAAAATTAACCAGTTAGTTAAGTCAGGAAGAAACTGACTAGGGAAAAACCCTGACTGTTACACTGGTAGTTACAATGCTGTTCAAGTGTTAATAATATCTAAATTTGGACCCAAGATCTGTACTGTATCTACAATCTACTAGTACTGTAAATACAATGTAGCTCCATTATAAAGCTAGATGAAATACAAACTATGTAACCCATGTTGGACCCATATCTTAATTTTGCAATTTGTATAGTTGATGTAAGATGCAATTTCACAGAATTATAATTAATTCAAAATTGATATAACCAGTATCTAAACTTAGACCCCAGATATTAAGCATTATTTACATTGGAACAGTACTGTTTCATCTTGGAATCTATAAATCTTATATCATACAGCAACCAAAAAAGCAATTCCTGCAGAAAAAAATAGAGCTATCTCTGAAGATGATGATACACCTGCTACATGACCTTGACAGAACACAATGGGACTGTGACAACCCTCACTCCTGTATAGCCCCACATCACTTTGTGAAGCAGGGTCGTAAAAACTGTTCAAAAATGGGTTTGATTTTTTTTAGAGCCAAGGGAGATAAATCTGTACTCACCAGTTTACCGTGATCACCCATTACTGGATCACACACTGAAAATAGGATCAAGGATAAAACCCCTCAGTAAACAACTGATTTACATGTATTGTACATATGGAGAAATGTGTTTATCCTTATTTTCAGTTATAATGAATAGAATATTTGAATGTCCAATACAACTCCTGAAGAGAAAATGGAGGTTTATAAAATAGCACCAAGGAATTTGACCCTGAAAATAGCCAAACCGAAGTTAAAGGAAGTTTTCCCTATGTCTATGTAAAGAGCTGATCATGAATGCTTTTGCATGGCATCAATAACTATGATGTTACTGAAAGATACCAACTGGGAATAATGAGTATCATTATTGAAAAAAGGTTGGTTGCTTTCTACAGGTAGTCATTTATAAAGTTTGACTGCTTTCTACAGGTGGTCACTTATACGGGTTGGCTGCATAATACAGGAAGTCACTTATAAAGGTTGACTGTTATTACAGGTGGTTACTTATACAGGCTGGATGCTTAATAAAGATTGTCACTTGTACAGATTGGCCTCTTTCTATAGGTGGTCACTTACCATAATCACTCTAAGGTTTTCTCTTTTTGTATGGACATTCAAATATCCGAAACTTAGAGTCATAAAAAAATATTTTTCAAAAAGTGTCCAAAACTTAGGTACATACCGATTTTTTTCATAAGGTCAAGTGATATTGTCATTTTCAATGTGCGTTAATAAACATCATACACATACATATATATGATACTTTTTGATAATTAAAAATATTTATTTGTGATTTAAAGTTTATCTATCTAACATTGATTACAATGTTTGGTGCATAAAGTTTTATTTTCATTTTCTTCCAGCCAGTTGGAAAAGTGTATTTTCCGGGACTAATAAACCAAACAAGAATTGCTATTCTAATGTAATTATTATTCAGACATGTCAAAAACAAGCACATATACAGTCTCAGACCCCTTAATCCATCTGCTGTTAATTGGGCCACTGTGTCATTTGTTATCAAGCTGCTTATTGTCCTTGATTGCCAATTAATGACATATGTACGCGAATATATAGTACAATGACAATGTGTCACAGGTAGGGGAAGAGCAAAGAGGAGTGGGAATTGAAGATAAACAACTGGGGTATCTGACTGGCCTATTAATTAGATAAATGAATACTTCACCTGTTTAAGTAAATATCATAACAATGTAAATTTTATGCACCAGCATCTAAAAAGCCATACCAAATTTATGTAATTGTATAGAGGTAAAAGCATTGGGCAAGTGGTAATTATGGAATAAAATTTTGTCCAAAAACTTAAAGAGTCATTAAACAAGAGCTGTCAGAGGACAGCACGCTCGACTATTCAAAATGCTTGTTGGTAAATCAAATGAAATCTATTTAAATTCTTGCCCTTCACATACCCTGTACATAATAATAGTCAAAAATGATATACCTTGATAGTCTGATACCCCTCAATATATTTATGATGTCTAAAATCAATCCCATGCCTAGTTACTGAGACATAAGCACAATAACACTGTGCATGCAAAACTTAAACCAAAAATCCAAGTTAGAAAAGGGCCATAATTTGCATCAGTCCAAAAGTTATCCTCCTTAGTTTTCTGATGCCCTTGAAGACACTCCTTAACTTTCTAGTCAATTCCACAAGCAATTTCTGAGATATAAGCTGGATAGTAGCTTGAATGCAAAAATTTAACCAAAATTCTAAGTTAAAAGGGGGTCATAATTTTATTCCATCAAAAGTTATCTCCCTTGATAGTATGATACTCCTAAACATATTAAAGATATTTCAAATCAATCCCATGCCTGGATACTGAGATATAAGCATGAAAGTAACTTGCATGCAAAACTTAAACCAAAATTTCTAAGTTAAAAAGGGCAATAATTTGTAACATATTCCATCAAGAGTTATCTACCATGAAAGTATGATACCCCTAAATGTATTAAAGATGTTTCAAATCAATCCCATGCCTGGATACTGAGATATTAGCATGAAAGTACCTTGAATGCAAAACTTTAACCAAAATTTCTAAGTTAAAAAAGGGGCCATAACTTGTAATATATTCCATCAAAAGTTATCTACCATGAAAGTATGATACCCCTAAACGTATTAAAGATGTTTAAAATCAATCCCATGCCTGGATACTGAGATATAAGCATGAGAGTATCTTTCATGCAAAACTTTAACCAAAATTTCTAAGTTAAAAAGGGGCCATAATTCATATTAAATTCAGTCAAGAGTTATCTACCTTGGTTGTCTGATGCCCCTGAACATATTTATAAACTTTCAAGTCAATACCATAAATGGTTATTGAGATATAAGGTTGATAGTAAATTGCACGCAAAACTTTAACCAAAAGCTGCAACGCCAACGCCAGGGTGACTACAATAGCTCTCATATTCTTCGAATAGTCGAGCTAAAAATTATAATATTAAAAGTGTCCCAAAATTTAGAGGCACAAAAAATAATTATTTTCTCAAAAATCAAGGGTGTCCCAAAATATAGAGTGTCCCCAAACTCAGAGTGATTACGGTATACAGGTTGGTTGCTTAATACAAGAGGTCACTTATACAGACTGGGTGCTTCATACAGGTGATCACATATACAGGTTGATGCTTAATACAGGTGGTCACATATACAGGTTGATGCTAACACAGGTGGTCACTTATACAGGTTGATGTTAATACAGGGGAAACTTTTTAAAAATTGGTTGCTAAACATACATATGCATAAGGCCACTTATACATAATATGCATGTACATAGAACAACTTACCGTAGGTTAAACCAGGGTTACTCTGTCGTACATCCTTAATTATTTCCCCAACTTTTTCAAGGAATGATTTGGACCCAATATACCCTGAAACAAACATGATAAGATACCATAGTGTGTTTTATTGTAACTTTGGTCATTTGCAATATTAATATCTTGCATGCAACCATCTTACTTCAGTAAGTCAGGTTTAATATTACAGTGTTGTTACTGCTGTTTGTCTTTTTTTCCAAATTCATTATTTTGGAATATTAAAGTTGTTTTGTCCCAAATTAGGATTTTTCTTTTTTTTCTTTATTGCTCAAATATTTTACTTAACAGCATCTAACAGAGGCACATAGATCATTGTAATTCTTTATTAAAACAACATATACATTTATTTTATTTCAGAAATATATTACAAGTTCCATTTCTTTCTTTCTTTTTTCCAATTTATTTTTGTTCTTACCCAGAAAAATTAAGAAATGAAAGGGCAGTACTTCTCCACAATTGGGGAGAAACATACTTTTAAGAATTGAAATGGGGCCAAGTTCCTGCACATATTTGCTTGAAACAACAAAAACAACATAACACAACTGACATTTCCCCCATTCAAGCTAAAACATGGACCTTTCCAGTTCTAACAGAAGTACATGTATTTAATTTGACTTACAGGCTATCCAACAGGGGAAAGGCTGAATCTTATGTTGTAAGAACTTCTGGCCTAACCCCATTTCAACATGAAATGTTAAATAAAATATAATAGGATAATATTAATTAAATGGTTGACCTAGTTAAGAAGAGTGTAGGACAAAATCCTGGGGGGGGGGGGGGACCTATGTAAAAATGGGGGGGGGGATTTTGTCCGGGGGGATTTTGTCCAGATACCAGTTAAGAACACTGATTTGTTTATACTGTTTTTCGGGCAGTTGACATAGCCTTGAATGGGAAGGTAGGGATTACATTTTCACTGCTCAAACCTGGAAAATTGAAATAAACCAAATGCTGGCTGACACATACCTGTCAGGAGGTGAGAAAACTGGCAATGGATGTTGTTCTTCTTAAGTCCTTCATACAAACAGGCCACATCATCTGCATTTAGCACCTGGCCTTGAAAACAACTGTATCCTGAAAACAACATCATATGATATCAGTGTGACATTTTCCATTCACAACACATGCTATTTATGAATACTGGTAGAACTAAAATGGTAAAGTGCATCCAAATAACAGAACTGAATTTGGCTTTCATGACTTAAATCATCAATATATTTTATACATTTTACGTAGTACATACAATATATGGCATCAAAAACAAACAGTCACTTCATTCATAAAGTAGAGCTGTCTCCATTTCAATAAAACCTTCACTCCTTTTTATCATACAAAGGTTGTAATTTCAGACCAACTTATCTTAACTAAGAAGGTAAATAAAAGATAAATTCAGAAGATATTATTATATTAGACATTACATATTTTATTTTATTTAGTGTAAACAATGTGAAAATTACATTTTTCAATAATCAAAGGGCCTTTATTTTTACATACTGGTCCTATATCAACCATACAAAAACTGGTCAAGATAGTATGGCCATATGAATTAAACATGGTATCCTAATTTTAACGAGAAAATTGAAGACCAAACTAACTGTTGATGACAGACAGACAAACAGAAAGACAATGAGCATCCTGTGATCCTAACAGCTTACTCCAGAACGCTGCTCAGGTGAGCATTATGATACAGTTGTGAAATTAATACACCCCATTATCTACTGAATAAATCTTATCTTGCAGCTTATCTTATAAGTGTACAGGTATATCTAAAAATATCTTATGTAAAGAAATTGAAAGATGAATGGTCAGGAAATATCGAGATAGGAACCCTATCAATGAACTTTCTTCCATCCTTTTTTTTTAACTTGTTACCATTGTTATAAGATTTTGTAAATTTAAATTTAAAAGAAACAACTTACCTGTGTGATTTGAAAGCTGGACAGAATTAACTGGACACACATCAAATCCTAGAATCTGTTGAAAAATAAATGTTAACAAATCTTGAAAGTCCCCAAAATTTATTATGGATTTTTTTTTTATTTATTTATTTTTTTATTATTATTTATATTTAATAAACATTATTTCTGTCGTAGAGCGATTTTCAGCTAGTTACAGATCTGAAGGAAGACCAAAAGTTCACAGAGGCATCTGGGTAGAACTAGAAGGTGGACAGAATTAACTGGACAAACATCAAATCTTAGAACTTGTTGAAATATTAATACAAATTTATGCATACAAATTATCTTTAATCATGGCCAAAAGATATCTACTGGCTATGACTACCAACTTTTAGGCCAAATATGAGCTTATATTGTCAATGAGTTGAAAAAAATATTTACCATATCATTCAGTGCTTGATAAATCTATGACCTTGAACCTGAGCCCATGTCCTAGGATCAATGTCATGAAACATCCTTTGTTCATAAGAATCCTTTATGCAAATACCAAGTTGATCTAAGTGAAATGGTTTACAGATTCATAACCTGACCACACAAAAATGTGTTTGATAATAAGATTTGCTGATAATAACCCCAAACTTTGTTTATAAACATGGGCTGTGTATACATGAACTGTACTTTACTGCCTAGTCCTGTAAATATGCCACTGCTTTGTGATAATTAACATGCATGTTGATGTACAAGGGGTGTAAAATTCTAACCACCTCCTAGCCATGATGAGTGAACCTTAGTGAGGGCAAGTGAAAATCTAATTGACCATTTTTTTATTTTTTTCTTGATTGTACTATCTCTAACTTTGGAAGTGTGAGGAAAAGGCATGTGACAGTTTTAGGAATTCTACACCCTTGATGTAGTGAGTTACTACAAACTGTTTAAAGAGTGCTGGCAACCCTGAGTCCAGCAATGTCCTGGGCAGATTTGTCCATAGTAATCACTTCAGATGGTATCAAAAATAAAGGGCTTAGGGAAGGAAGAAGTGTAAAATAGTGTTTGTAGAACTGTGTTACCTGTGAGCTGAGTCAGCAGAGAGTCAGGTTCATGTTCTGATGGTTGCACAGACAACAAAAACAAGCAAATTACCATAAAAAAAAACACATTGCTATCCAAAAAAATTTGCCAACATTCATGTTTCTCATATATATTTTGGATAGCAATGTTATTTTTTTTATGGTAATGTGTTTATTTTTTATGTTTTTACAAACAGATAACCCCAGCACATGCCTTATACTTGTAGGTGGTTGTAGGTTTAGTCCTTTAGTATGTCATCGCTTAGTGATTTTTTCTCTCTGTGCCCCTACTAAATGAAATGTCACAATGCAGATATATCCATAGGACTAGCTTATGGTTCATCTCCAGTACTTTGGCGTTTGGTGCACAATTAGTCCTATAAATATTCGGTTGCTTTGGGCATTTTTTTTTTAGTTAGGGCAAATCATCTATTTCAGTCATTAGTACCACGATATAAAGAAACATCATCCTAACACCTGACAAATATACAAAATAACAAGGTAACAGAAGCCTGAAGATGAATATAAAATGTGCTGAAAATTACATTTTTTTAACATCTAGCACCTACTGATCAAATGTTTTCAAAATTCATTTCAATGAAAAATTGTGTAAACACTATCCAGGTGTATGGCGAGGAAAAGAAATAGCGATTGCATTAATTTATTTATGCATTGTTGCGGCGATTGCAAACCACATGATTGACAGACAATCTGCATTTTAGATAGATAACCGGCTAACTTGTTTGACAAGAAATCGATCCCGTCGGTCTTCCCTAAAAACACTCACTTACTTGTAAAGCAAACGATGCACATTTATTCCCCACGTATCCAGACACGACAGTACTCTGAATAGACAACACGTGATGCTGTTCATCTGATGACATTGTGTTTTCTCTCTGTAAACAACAGCTTCGAACAGTCATACAACTCTCACCACACCGATTTTGCCGAACTATGACCTTCGTACTCACGCGGAATGTTTCGCCTATTTTCTACCGATCTTGCCGAAAATGACCGAGATGTTGGACATACTGCACCATTAATCTGTCGCACTTAGCATTCATTTAGCAATCCGCATTTTAGCAAATCGCATTTAGCAATCCGCATTTCGCATGTAGCAAATCGCATTGCGCCCAGGCCTTCCATACCCTATTATATGCCCTACAGAACACATTGTGCCATACCTATCTATCTATCTATATATACTGCACAAACTCCCCTTTCGGGTATTACTGGCAGGTGATTACCGGGGCGATTTTTGAAATAAATAAAAACCAGTGATTGTATCTCCCTCAAACTTAAGACATAGGGGCCTACTTATGACAAAAGTTTCCAAAACTCGTTTTGGAAAGAGAAACAGAACAGAATGTGATTAAAAGATTAACAAGTGTGTACAATCTGCCATGAGTAAATATGCACGATTAGATACAAGTATTTAGTTAAAGTATAACTTTCGTTGCGCGTAAGATAACACCTCAGGTGAATATACGATATAATGTAAACATGCATTTTGGGGGGAGATAACAGATCTAAAACTTAGAAATTTGCATCTATTCCAGCCCTGGTCCCATACTGTATTTTCACGTTTGTTATTGCGTAACATATTTTTATTTATACATTGAAACAGAAGTTGCAAAACATCATTAACTTTATAAACTTATAAACTGCAGACATATTTCGTCTATCCCTCATATCAGTCAAATCTCTTGATTTAACATATTTTTGATTCAGTCAAGACTACCAAATATAAATGCATTTTCCTAAATTATGTTGTTGTTGCACTAAAGTCACTGCAACAGTATTCCAGTCATATAATAACATATGGTCTTTAATGAAATAATAAATTTAACAAGTATTACAAAGTTATGCTTGTTGCGTATTTTAAGTCCCACCAACAGCAATTCAATATTTTTGAGGTTTTTAACTTCGTGACGAGCCGGATACAGTACGCGTGCTACCTCATTGAAGTGAGACATTTGTAGACTAATGGCACGATACCACACCCAGTAGTGAAACGACCAGTCTAATAATTTCTCTTACTTGCTGAGCACCAATCTAGGTACCCCCTGTAATACGGCTAGTCTACGGGATTAATTATCTGCTGATTATTTAAATGTAAAATACACATGCATTTAACAACTACCATTATTAATGCGCGAGTAATTGGGTGTGAATTAAATATTTCACACTTTCCGCCTATTGAATATTCAAGGCGACGAAACGACTTTTCATTTACTATACATAATCAGTTTGACGAAACGGTTGGTCGACGAAACGACCATCACCCGTCGTGGTCGGGGATCCAGTAACAACGCCCATGGCAGCAGATCCGAAGTTCGAGGGTTCGAACCCCGTTGGAGGCAAGATTTGTTTTACGGTCTTCCAAGGCGAAAATTATCCAAGCAATTTAGAAAAGTTAAACTGATAAATGCTTTCCAATGACGTAAAACAAAGGCTTCAATATCATGAGATCGTTGTTCATGGCAACATTTTATAAACATCAGTAAACAAACCACTCAAGTGCTCAGCTGAATGCACACTTATTGAAATTGAATTATAGATAATACATCCTACTCACGGTCCTCTTAGCACACCCATGTTTGCTTTTATGGTTGACGATGAACCTAGCAGGGGTATTCAACGAGGTGTCCTCCACGTCCGAGAACATCCACGCCCTTCCCAAATTTAGATCACCATAACAATCACATAACAGTGTCACGCCTCTCTGTTCCAGTATTTCTCCCCATCTTAATCATACCCATTTATTCTTTCTTTCTCCATTCCACACAGGACTGCAGCTATCATAGGAGGCTGTGAATACCCCTGCTGTACAGCACCTTGAAATCATATTGAAGTCGAAAAAGCTCCATCTTACTCTCTCCGTCCACACACACACACACACACTAACACACGGAAAGCATAGCAACGTCTTGTTATTTTCAGGAGCATAGACAGAACCAGGGATCCACCGCAAGACAGCTGGAGGGCTCACCCAGATCAAAACAAATGACAAGTAAAACACAAATCAATAAATAAATTATTTATTTATTACAGATCTTCATTTCTAACTATATTCAGTAACATATATCAATAAAGGTCAATGATTAAATCTTTAAACACATAAGTTTTTTTTTCTCTTATAAATTAGCTACACAAATGAAAGATAAACCTGTAACGTTTGCTTAAGGAAATTTCATACAAGTCTGTCAACTCTCACTCAATATTAATTTTTTCCTGCATTGTATATTAATTTGAGCTTAAACAAAATATACATAAAATGGAATGCCTCATCTCCGGAGAAATGGAGAGATATGGAATACGAGAAGCAGTTCATTTACATACAGTAGATGGTATTCAAACAGTAATTAAACATCATTAATAGTGATTGTTTTGCTCACGAAATTTCCTTATATGTCATGATACTATGCATACATAGTAGAAAATAAGGACAATAAACAGTTTGAAACAAGTTAACAAGGAATGTGCGTTCATTCTTTCATGAGTTCACTCTGTAGGAGAAAATGTATGATGATAAGTCACATGCTTATTTCTAGATACATGGTCAGTCTTATTCTCACGCGATTTACCAGCAATATTATTGCTGATATTTGATGTGAAAATAACAGGAACTTTTTGCTTAAAAAGATACATAAGACATTTCTTAGATTAAAATTCTCTGTAAACAGTCGCTACTTTAAAACTTCCCTTAAATGAAATGTAATGTACCTATTTACTGTTGTTAAATTCATATTCAAATTTGCACCACATAATTATGGAATTATTTTTGCTTTTGAAGAGTGAACATTTGAGTACCATTTTCACCCAATGTTAAGGGACTTTTTTCCATTAGGAATTTAGTCAACTGCTTACAAACAGTACATGTATCACAAACAAAACCCATGTGACCTTTTGTGGAAACAAGGTCAACAATTGATCACATGATATTCAAGTGTAGCTATTGAATAATCTTGTAATTTAATAACATTTAAAAGGTTAACACTGAATCCAAGTTGCTATGGATTTAGATGAAATTATGTGATCAATTACTTTATTACTATAATAGACTAAATTGTATGTAATGAAATTCATCTGTTCCTAAGGCTACAAAAATTAAGTTGGTTAAATGCATTGTCTGATGCTTTAATAAACATTAAAAATTTTGGAAAAACCTTTTAATGTAAAAACTGAACTTTATATGTAAATTTGGATGGGATGGTCCGGGATGAGACAAACATATGATTCTTTTGTGGAGTGGGGATGAAACATTTGAGTGCAAACTGTTCCTTCTCATTTATCAGGTGATGACAGTTCTTTAAAAATTCAATTTAAAATACAAAGTTTAAATAAATAAACATTTTAATAACCAAAAACTACTTTGAATTTGATAAATGGCATTAAATTTCAGCTAAATACCATATGTAAGTATTTTCAAGAAAACAGACGTTAAACACTGATTCATAACAGATTACAAACCATGACATATTACAATTCCTTCCTCATTACAATATTCCAATCATCTTATTAACCTAAGACAAAAGGGGCACAACTCTTACTGAGTAACAAGCAGACACAGAATCTGATTAGACAAGATATCATGACAGGCTTTAGTGGCAGTGAAATAGTCTCAACTTTCATATAGAAAAGAAACAATCATTCATCCTTATCATACAAATAAGATAAGTACAAAAAATTAATTCCTCTAACTGTGTGTCAAACATTGAACAAAAAAATGCTATTGAAAGAATGGTCCATTTACATATGAAAAAAAAAAATGAAAAAAAAAACCAAAAAAAAACTTTTAAATTGGTTTGGCTGTACGAATATTGAATCTGAAGCTTGGGTGAAACAACAAAATTTAAAAAAATATATCATCCACTTACTTATTTCCAGAGCTTGTAAAAATCTGACAAAATTATATTCCATCAAATGTACATTGGACAGTACTTTAACAGCATACTGAGAAAAAGTCAATCTATCATTATTATCTTATATAAACTTACTAGTCATGCAAATAATCCAGATATAACCAGGGTTGAATTCCACCAACCTTTCTTAGCGCTTAGTAAAACTAAAATACTTAAGGGCGAATTTCATTAGTCTTGTGTCTCTAATAAAAATACCCAATTTTTTCATTTTGTAACAAATATTGTTAGTAATTAAGGTAATAATCAATTTCATAGTCATGTATTTGAATATTTCATAAAATACAATGGTGGAATGTGTATCTACCTAGTTTAAGTGGTGGAATTCGAGCCAGATGTGGATGGATATACATCTGATCCATTAAATGATAAGAGAGCCATTCTCATGTCAAGGGAGCTATTATATAAGATTATTATATACTAATATAGCATTATACATGATTATGTAATAACATATGTGTAATTAAGTGCCGGTGTTACACATAATGTGTGTGGTATGTACACTCCCCTTCTTTTCTTTTCCCTATCTCTTACTGGGAAATTATATTAAAACTCCTAGCTACAGTGCAATGTTCAGTGAGATGTGAGATCAGTATATTATCTTAAAGCTTCAAGATATTATAAATAATAAATATATAATAATGTGCACTTTTCAAAGCAATATGCAAAGTTTATCAGAAAGCGAAATGACAAACTCTTGCTTAACAATTAACTAAATTATCAGTGTTAATTGATATTTAAATCTCACATTCGTAAATATCATAGAAAGAAAACTTTAATGCTGCATATGAAAGAAAACCTTAAAGATACAGCTTCTTGGGGACATGAACTAATATTGTTAGAACTTGTGGTTCAACCTTATTTTTGTCTGAAATAAAGCATATTTAAACCAATAAAGTTTTCTTTTTAGTGAGAAAGTCTAAACTTTAAATTATAAACAGCTTACAAACTTAATTGCTTGATATATGTTTTTCTCTGAAAGCTTCAACAATAGCCGTTCAAATATTAGAAATATATACAAAATGTATATACATTTTACCATATTCAATACACCTGGAAATAAGACAGTATCAAATTATATATAAATATTCAAATATCTTGCTGACCGATCAGGATTCATATGTTTTTTTACTCATGAGTGCTTTCATAGCTTTTGTTTTCTGGCAAAATGGCACAAAATTGATCATATTAAAATCAAATAAATAAGAGACAGGGTAATACATGTTCAAGACAGCAATATTTAAAAAAAAAATTGACCATTTTTGTTATTTAAACAATTATTGAAAAATGGCACAACATTTTTTTTTTTAGCACAACTGTAAAAGTTAAGAATATCAACTGGAAGATGCTTTTTTTCCCCTTATTTCATATCCATTGATGGACATTATTAAATATGAAAGATTTGGGAAAACGATGAATATGCTTTGAATAATCTTTCTAACAGATATACTGAAATGCAAAAAAAGTGCAGAAACCAAATTCTTTGGACATGGAAACATATACAGACTGATACTTCTTATAAAATATTAACAAACATTTACTGGACGGATTTTGACACTTATATAAAAGTTTCAACATCTGCTCAGATTAAGAGCAGAGCTGAATGTTTTTACATGACATGAACAACAAAAGGATTGTAAATAGTTTTATATCACATCCTAACATATTAACCACTAGGATATTATGATATGGATTTTACAACTGTACATTAATGCAAATAAAATATCCCTTTATTAATGCCACTCTATTTCACACTTAGATAATAATTAAGCTATTCATAGTTATATTTTTGACATCCAAGAAAAAGAGAAAAATGCCGTAAAAAAATAAAAATGTTTTAAAATGAGAGCTATAATCATTACAATGAAGCCTAACAGTTTTAAAAAATTCTAGTTTGAGATTTGACACAAGAACTGGAGAAAAAAAGTTTAAAACTATAACTCCTGCTTCAAATTACATGTACAAATGACAGACTAATGTTTCTCATGACCTAAAAAAAAAAAAAAATATCAGATTTTGTAGGTAACCATTTCATTTTCAATATTGACTTCAACAATACCACCTCTAGTCTTTTTTTTCTTCACATCATGATTTATTCACATAAATCTAACAGCTAGCTATGCATACACATCCTGAAATCAGTTTTGCTTATATGAGAGATTAATATGTTACCTGTAAATCTACTGTAAAGTAAATCCACAAAATCAATATTTGCTTTTAAAATTTCAAATTCTTTGAACAAACAGTCAAATTCTGCCATGCTTAATGTTCTCTAATGAAAAAGCTTTACGAGGAAATGAACAAAAGTGTTAAAGTAAACACTGTATCAGTCTATTTGGCTAGGTTAACCCTTTCCCTCATAGAGGATACCATGAAAAGACCTATGCAAACAGCATATAACCAGATCAGCCTGCGAGTAACTCGCAGGCTGATCAGGTTTTATGCTGTTCGCTGCTCCTCAGTGGTCTGGAAATGAGGATTTTGTAATTAAATTTAGTAAGGTTTAACTGTGGTTTTCTGCAGATCAGGCTTTATGTGATACCTATTGAGGGCGTCAAAATGAGTCTATATGAGGGAAAGGGTTAAGAATGCTAGATATATCAGCTGCAATTAAAGAAACAACTGAGAGGATAGCTTTGTTAGATATAAGATATAATCATTTCAAGCCAGTCTAGTTTCTTTTTTCTCTCACTCGCATCTTTATGTGGTATCTGGCCGCAACAGGAATTTCAAACAACACTGCTACTGGTATCTTATATTTCTTTCCTGTATGTATATATATAAGTTAGCTCATGATAAAAAAAATTATTCTGCCTTAAAAGAAATTGTGATTAAAAACAGATAAAAAGCTATGACTGTAATATTTAATGTATGAATAAGGTGACTTGTTTTGAAAGTCTTCCACATACACACGTATTTGTATAGTTTAATCCAAGTCACATTCCATCAAATCTTCTTGGCTTTACGGAGAATGAAAAAAGAGCATAAGAATTCATTATATCACAGACAATAATTATATTACAGGAGACATTTTTATAAAATCACTTCCTCTATATCATCGTCAAAAGCATCTACAGCATTCACTGTTGGACGCGTGTGAAATGTCGTAGTTGTTTGTTTTTGCCTTTTTGGGAGGGAAGTTGAAGTAGATTTCTTTGTAGACATATTAAAGTCATCATCGTTTATCAGTGCACTACCACCACCAAACAAAGTTGAGGAGTTTTCTCGTTTAGTGTCAAAAGACTTTTTCCGAGAGCCATCATCATCCCATGGAAATCCGGACTTACTGTTTGACTGACTACTTCTCTTTGGTGGAGGTTTTGGATTTGAAAATATATCGTTTTGTTTTGGCGAAGAGTCCGCCTTTGATCCAAACAATTCCTCCATCAGTTTAGACTTTTGAACCGGCTTAGCTTGCGGCTTAGAGCTAATTGATGGCTCATCATCATCAAACAGAGAGAGTTTCTTAGTAGATGACTTGCCAACTCCGCTAGAGCCAAATGTTGGATTGTAACCACCGGTCTCCAAACTATCTATGTCTCTTTGCCGACCTTTATCCGTATGGATAGGCTTTCCTTTGTGCAAGTTTTCGATAGGTTTGGTAAATTTGTAACTTTTCTTGCTACTCATTGAATCCTCACTACCTTCTTTATCTTGAGTAACAAAGAAGGAATCTTTCCCCTTATTCTTCTCCTTACTTTTCTGTCCTCCTTCGTCAATTTCTCTTAGTTTTTGCAAAATTTCATCTTTCTTTTTGCGTTCAGCCTGAAGAGACACATCGTCCTCGAACCTCCCTTTCCTCTCTTTCTCTCTTTTCCCTTCTTTCTCTTTCTTCTCGCTCCTTTCGCTCTTTTTCTCTTCTTTGTCTCTCCTCTGCCTCTCGCTTCATTTTTTTCCTTTTCCTTATTTTTCTTTTTTATTTTTTCTCTTCACTTTTTCATGTTGCTGAAAACAAAGAATGAAAAAAAAAAATTAATACATGGAATAAATTGACTTACTAAAGTTAACTTTTAAATTGTTTTTTGCAGAATCTAAATATAATTATATGCAAGTGTATGTATAAACTTGTTAAGATTTATATCCAAACTTGCTGAAAACATAAATAATGAAATGCAATATCAATAATATTTAAGAAGAGTTGTATTTGATTATCTTATTTTTGTTTAAGTTGAAAAAATGTAACCTTTATTCTCTGCTTTATAGAATTACTTAACACTTGACTGTTTTTAGGTAACTTTTTTCTATAGTTTTCCCACCTGCTCTTTCATGATGATTTGTGCTTGAAGACAGGTTAAAAGAAATAAATGAAATATGGAAATAAATTTTATCAGAAAATGTGTCTGCAATATACAAGATCTAATTTTCCATAGATGCTGAAAACTAATATGGAAAGCATATCAACCAATATTAGAAGCAGTTGTATTTTATGCTTATTCGCTGTTCAAGTGGAAAAAATGTAACTTTATTTTGTATATAAATTTTAAGTGTTTATGTGGATTTTTCTAGTTTTCACGCTTTCATGTGATATGCTTGAAGAGGTTAAAATAGTATAATAATTTATAGGAAAGGGTTAAGTCACTTCATTTCTTACGTCAGTAATAAAATAGTTGTAGATGATAATTTACACATTTTGTAACATTAAGTATTAGATTTAGCAAAACATGTGATACAAAAGTGAGGAAATGGCTATATGCTAAGTGTTGAAACATCATCTTCAGTTACTTTTTTTTTTTTTTTTTTTAATTCTTGACTGTTTTAAAAGAGGAGTTGTACACTATAACAATATTAAAGAAAATGACATCATTTTGCTCATGGATACAATATTAATCATTTAACTTTATAATTTATAATTATATTCTCTGTGCACTGTTTCCTCTCAAAAGAAATCTGCTGAAATAAGCGAATATTGTAGTCTTTTGTAAGGCGGTAAAACTGAAAATTACGATAATCAAGTGTGACTATTAAAATATAAAAATGACTGTATTTTTATACATCATTTATACATGTACATATAAATTCTAATACATGTATTCTTAAACTTAATCTAGTAGAATATAATTGCTGAAATAAAGGAAGGTGTTACAACATACAACTGGTAACACTAAAGACTGGATATCAGATAGCTTGGTAAGACATGGCTGAAAAATTACATGTACCTGTACATGCTTTGTCTTACATGCAGCTTCATAGAGAGAGAGAGAGAGAGAGAGAGAGAGAGAGGGTAAAAGGTGATGATTTATGGGGAAAAAAAGCATTCTATCCCTCTGTAGAGTGAGTAAACAGAAAAAAATACACTATAACAAAAACATGTGAAATCATGATTTATTTATAATGATATTCTGGAAACATTAATGAAAGCCTAAAAGCTAGGTGTTACAAATGCATCCTTCAAATTATGCCAAAACATATATTTTTTCTTAAATCTTTACTAACTTCATACATAAATTTCAATAATATCACATCATGATTTCACATGAAATAGAATTCCCTTCACCAATGTTCAGATGGTTAACAGCAGTAGTTAGTTTTCATGTCAGTTCTTGTCTATTAATTTGCTTCTTTTCTTTAATTCCAGTGATTAAATCAAGATGAGTATCTTTGGTAAGACTCATACCATCATTAACTCCTTACCTCATTAATATTCATAAGTAAGTTAATGACCAGATGAATATTAATTTACAGAGCTTTAAATGGTTATATGATACAATAGACGTTTTCTTTACCATACAGACTGTGTAAAATCTGATCTACACTATTGGACATATATGAGCATGCTGAGGAAACCCTGATCAAACAGCATCTGATCTAAGTCTGATCTGTTTTCCTATGCGTCAAAACAAGTCGATATGACAAAAAGAGTTAAAAGTAATGAACCAAATTCTGAATTTTTACGCAAGGTCAATTCATTCCCAAATTTAAAATCTCATAGTTGGACAGTCTTGTCCTGTACTCTTCAAAAACTCTTAAGAGTAACACAGCCTAAACGGCTAATATAAATTTTACATTTTATACGTTCACTTAAAATTTAAAAATTAAAAAAACTATAAATATACATAACTACAAAGATTCTAAGTCATAATAGAAAGAATGTATGACATTCATCTATGGATGGTAGAGGTTTAGAAATACAGGGGCAGGTCAGGTCAGGTCTGGGTTAGTAATTTCACCAGCATACTACCTCAGGTTCAGGGTCATCAAGATAATTGGGATCATGCCCACCACCGCGCATTACAGGTTGCTTGCGATTCTGGGCTTGACGTGGAGAGCTCTGAACATCAAGATAATTGTTTTTGGCCGGAGCTCGTCTCTGCTGTGTGGATTGAAATGTTAAAAGGTCAAGGCCAAGCTTTTTTTTTATTCTGAGCTTCTAGGTAATTTTGTTGGTCCTTTTTTTTTGTTTGAAATTACTAGTTTAAATGACATTATTTCAGTCATTTGGTGACTATTTCAACATGAGACAGATATAGTGCTGCCTCACTGCGGTATCATACTAAAGATATGTGGCATGATACCCAACCCAGTCACATTATCCTGACATCTGATTCACCAGTCCTAGAGCTACCTTTGCCATTATGCTGAGTGCCAATCATGACAGAAGTCAAGATATAAACCAAACCTTCTTTTCCTGGTTGGACTGGTTATTGAAAATACTATTTTGAGAGGGACAGCATTACAGAGGTGAACTTTTTTCAAGTATTGCAGATGCCTTGACTTATTTTTAAGGGGTCTTCAAGTTTCAAACATGCCACCGTTACCTGATGAGCAACTAAGGAAGCTGATAGCAAAATGAGGATCAAACTGTTAGTAAAAAACTAGCACACAATTATTGGTGCTGCAACATACTAGTGTCACGAAGCCCTGTATTCATGAATAAAAAAAAAAATCAAAGTGTGAGGTTGTTTGCTTTTTTTGCCCCTATAAAATGAGTACTCCATTAACTCCTTTATCATTGGATATGTTACATTGTATACTGGTAGACCTCTGAAGACCCTGATCAGAATGTAAACAGTTCTCAGTCTGAACAGACCATTTCACCAGAGGATCGGCAATACCCGGTATAATTCGCTGATTTGACTTGACCAATCAGTGACAGGGGAACAAAAATCTCAAATGTATGTTTATTTCCCATTGAACAATATGTGGAATTATACAACAGCATATAGAGTAGCTGTTCAGGGAGTGCTTGTTGGTTTATGTCAGTTTATGTCTCATTTCAGAGTGAAATGGTCTATAGGCTTAATGTTCTCACTGAAAATATTACTCATACTCAAAATAAAAACATACTTAATGCACATTCTCAGCTAAGTCAAATTTCATACACAATTATGCTTGAGACAGTATTTGAGAATACTTTGTATTACTCAAGATTAACCCTTTCCCTCATAGAGGACACCATGAAAAGACCTATGCAAACAACATAAAACCAGATCAGCCTGCGAGTAACTCACAGGCTGATCAGGTTTTATGCTGTTCGCTGCCTCAGTGGTCAGGAAATGAGGACTTTATAATTAAATTGGTAAGTTTAAACTGTGTTTTCTGCAGATCAGGCTTTATGTGGTACCTATTGAGTGCGTCAAAATGAGTCTATATGAGGGAAAGGGTCAAAATGAGTCTATATGAGGGAAAGGGTCAAAATGAGTCTATATGAGGGAAAGGGTCAAAATGAGTCTATATGAGGGAAAGGGTCAAAATGAGTCTATATGAGGGAAAGGGTTAAGCTTAAGCATGATTTTTTAATAAGATCACTGCTCATACTCAAGCTCAAAATCGAAGTTGAGCAGATATTTGTGTATAAACCTGAGTTTGTATTTTTTGAGAACACAGGGTCGGTCTAATAAACCTGTTCAGTCTGTATTTTACATGCAGGCTGGTCCGGTTTTATACTGGTTGCATGGGTCATTAACTTTTATGTCCAGTATATTTTATGTGGTAGACGGTTCAGAACAAGGAGAAAAAATATGAAAATATCTGCGGAAAACATGAGTCCAACATCATATTTTTATTTCAACTTAACCTAGAGCCAAGAGTTAAGTTTCAAACTATGTGTACTAAAATATATTATACTTACAGCAGGTGACACAAAAAAGTACATATCGTCCATTGAAAGCCAGAAGGCATATGTAAAAAGAAGGCTGATAGCCCCTTCTGGCTTTCAATGGACAATATATAAAATTGAAAAACACTTTATTCCTATGACATTGTCTGCTTAAGAAATAATATGATGTAACTGAGAACAAAGAGTCATAGCAATAAAAAAGCTTAACAACAATAAATTAAAACTTGTGGGAAAAAAATCTTGACGAAATACAACGAAGGACAACATTGAAATACCTGTTCATATATAAGTGGCAGCTGAAGTATAGCATAAAGGGAGGTAACTCTGATTCATTAAATATTGGATAAGCTATGGCCGACTTCGGGCAAAGACTGTGGTGACAATGGTTCACACTAAAACCTAATTCAGTCCACCTATAGTCTTATTACTCTGGTGTCAGAATCTTCAGGTTGGAGAAATGAAAACAGTAGAGGTATTCTGAATGTCAATCATTTGGAATACCTCTACACAATATTTCCTCAACCCTGAAGAAGACTAAACTATCTGATATTTTAGTTTTGATGTGAACCTCTGTCAGTGTAGACAAGTCTCCGAAATCAGAAAACAAATATAATGTTGACAATGTAAAGATTTCAATGAATTTGAAATGGCTTAAATTGATATTGCATAATATTCTGCTTGAATGTCTGTATTTATATAAATTATATTTTTCTTTAACAAAACTGGTATCTTTGACATACACGGTAATCAAAATTTAACTTCATGCATTTCAGCTGTTCTACAGAAGGAGAAGACCAGGAAAAATGTGATAATTCTGGACTCTATGAAAATAGAGCTATAAATGAAGGGGATACCTTGCTTTTTGAGAGTACCACCAAATTTCAATGCCAAGTTAATTACAGGTGGAGAATGACATCCAAGTGCACACTAAAGGCACTCTGGTAGAACCTGTCTGACTGAGACTCATACACAAAGCCTTGAGTGATAAAGTGATAGTAAGTTACTATATCCACTTGACTTAGTGTATTAAAGAATGCCTTAATTACACAATATGTCTATGTAGCCCACCACCTACCCCACCTACCTACTATATATTTTCAGACGTGAAGTTACAAACTCATTAAACTTTAGCCTGCTACACCCTTTTAAAAGCTAGAAAAACAATCCCCAAATAAAAACGTTAGGCCATGCACTAGTGTGACAGACATGTTAAAATTGGGCGGGTCTATCAAGCTACCACAAAACACATTTTATTTCAGGAAATAATTACCATGGACCCTTCTTTTAAAAGCTCTTCAATGACATCATTCTTTTTTACATCTTAGAATTTTGAATATGCCTATGGTTGGTAATTTAACATATGAACTGAAACTTATTTTTTCACAATAATTGGGAAACAACTGATGCTTTTTCCTTTCAATGGTTCCTGGGTTGGACCAGTACTGTCAGCCTGGGAAGGTCTTGAAAAATCTTCATCCCTAGGAGAGGATCAAACTCTCAACCTTCAAACTGTAGTCGATGAACACTATCCTTGCACCATGGCGCCCTTTAACATTTTCTACCTAGGAATGGTCCCACAATTAATAAACTTAAAATAATAATTAGACTTCTGATTCCTTTTTAAGATATAAATCATGTGGGAATCATGTGTTAACCCTTTACTTCATGAATATTCAAGTACAAAATGACATCATGAATATTAATTTGTTAAACACTAAATGGTAAAGAAACATTGTATTTTTCTTTGCAAAAAATTTGAAGTAAAGGTTTAACTTAGAGACTGAGCCATGTATGCTGACATAAGAAAAAGGTTTCCATGAATGATCCATAAGCAGTCATAAGAAAGTAAAGGAGATGTTTAACAGAACAGAAGAGCTTTTAAACAGGGTCATATAGCAATTACCATTTTCTAAAAGCTGTATAAATTTATGTATATAATCATATCTAAATATTTGAAGACTGAAAAGTATTAAGCAACAATACTTTTCAAAAGTTTTTGTTTTTTTTCTGTTTTTTTTTAATGCTACGAAAGCTGTCTATGATGAAATACCAGTATCTATAAAGAAACTTTGTAAAAGAATTAAGAAAATACCTTTTTCATATGTATCTACATCTAAAGGATAATCTAAAATGCATCTAGATAAAAAAAATGGGTACTGCTTTCAATAAATGTATCACTGTAATGCAAAATCTGTAATTCAATATTTCAGTACCCATATCTTCTATACGCACCTGTTTTATTTCTCGTTGCCGACGCATTTCTTCCCGACGTTTCTGCTCCATCTGTTTAGCTCGTTCTCTAGGAGTTATACCGTCTGCTTCTGAAAGAGATTGTCGACGTTTGCGTTGTGGGGGTGGGGTGCCGTGGGGCGTGCCATTGTAGGAGTTGGGAAGACGATGTGGTGGTTTGACCATTCTGTTGGCATAGATATTCTTCATTTGGATCTCCTTCTCCTTTTCCTGTAAAAGAATATAGAAGCAAATATTATGAATGGCTTTTCTTATGTTTAAACTTCTGACTAATAATCAAAAGCCTATCTTTTGTAACGATAAGAAATTCTCTTTTGTGATTGTTTCAAAATGTGACAATGAAAGACACACCACATGATGCAATCTGGAAACAAAAATATTTAGGAAACAAAAACAGATGAAAATTAAAACAAGAGGGCCAAGATGGCCCTGTGTCGCTCACCTGATTAAGATGGCTGTGTTAGGCAAAATGACAAAAAATCTGGCATCTAAAGTGTTTTTCTAACATTTGACTAAGTGGCCTACATTTTGATCCTACCTGAATTTGAACTCAACTGGGAACTGTAATCTCTAAAGTGTTCACAAGATTTTTCTAAGATTTGACCTGGTGACCTAAATGTTAACCCTAAGTGACACAATTTTAAACTCATCCGAGATATCATGTAGACAAATATCCTGACCAAGTTTCATGAAGATTGGGCCAAAACTGCGGCCTCTAGATTGTTCACAAGGTCTTTCTAAAATTTGACCTGGTGACCTAGTTTTTGACCTCACATGACCCAATTTCGAACTCATCCGAGATATCATGTAGACAAACATCCTGACCAAGTTTCATGAAGATTGGGCCAAAACTGTGGCCTCTAGGGTGTTCACAAGCAATTGTTGACGACGGACGACGCACGAAGGACGAAAGGCGATCACAAAAGCTCACCCCAGCACAAGTGCTCAGGTGAGCTAAAAATATAAAAAGTGCATGACATTTACCTTTATGTTAGTTACATCAATTTCTTACCTCTACATTAGATTTAATTACATGACATCTTACCTTTACATTAGATAAAATTACATGAAATCTTACCTTTACATTAGATAAAATTACATGACATCTTACATTTATATTTTGATAAATATCTTAACATCTTACTTTTACATTAAATTTAATTACATTTCATCTCACATTAAAATTGTATTTAGTACCTTTACATCACATGCCATCTTACCTTTACATTAGTTGATAACTTGTCATTTTCATCCCTGAGTTGTTGCACCTGTTTGTTGATGTCCTTCTGTCTGGCTCTCTCTATACCCAGCTCATGCCGGTGATTTTTCTCCAAGTGCTGTATATGTTTTTCCAGTTCCTGTAATAAACAAACATGACTTTAAACAATCTGTTTCAGCTCCGTGACTTAACCCTTTCCCTTATAGAGGACACCATGAAAAGACCTATGCGAACAACATAAAACCAGATCAGCCTGCGAGTTACTCGCAGGCTGATCAGGTTTTATGCTGTTCGCTGCTCCTCAGTGGTCTGGAAATGAGGATTTTGTAATTAAATTTGGTAAGGTTTAACTGTAGTTTTCTGCAGATCAGGCTTTATGTGGTACCTATTGAATGCGTCAAAATGAGTCTATATGAGGGAAAGGGTTAAACCCGAGGAAAGAGATACGTTTATAACCCAGGCACCATTCTTCACTGAGGGTTAACAGTTATTAAGTACACTTTTAGAGATCTGACAGTTGTGGGTTCAAACCTCACTGAGGTAGGATTTTTCATGACCTAATTAAGGCAAATAAAGCACTAGTCCAACCACAGGCTGTGGAAAGGATAAATTCATAAGTAGAAATATCTGTTGTGATAATTTCTTCCCATATCACAACAAAAATGAAAATTCAAGTCACTCCAAGATGTCTAAAAGAATAACAAGAAATCAGCCTCTAAAAATGAGATTCAATGTTTCCTTGTTATACAGTATGAATATCTAATTCCTGGAAGTTTGTCAACGAGTTTCCCAGTAACAGTACTTTGCTTATTTCAGTTTGTCTACTTCAGACAGAGAGGTTCTAGATTTCAAAATTGTGTCCTTTGGAAACAAATTTCTCATCCAATCAAATTATTCTAAAAATAGGGCCCAACTCACACCGATCACTGCCTGTACACACAAAGTGCTCTATATGTTGCTACTGGGGAATGAACCCATCACCCCACTTTCCAAGTTCAGACATTAACCAATTGACAATTGAATGGGTTCTTATTTTCTGGATAGGTTGGCAAGGTAATTGTCATTAATCCACCAAAGCACATACTGTGGTTTGGCTACCTGCACTTCCCTCACAGAACAAAACGTGTTTTCAAAGTATTGATCACCAGACACAAACTCATCAAATATACAAATAATTTGCTACAATATAATATTTTAATCATTACAACAGCTAACAATTACACAATGTCATGTGTGTTAAGCCTTCAGCCTACCAGTATATCAGATCATATTGGTTGTAAATAATACATGAATATTACACAATATTCCCTCAGGTTTTAACATATAAACAGATACGAAACTACCCATAAAATTTCGAATCAATGAAAGTGATAAAAACAAATAATTTACCCTTATTTTGACATCCTTTTCTTCCATATCCAATTCTGCTTTATTCATTTTTTTGTTCAAATCAGCCCTTTCAGGCAAGTCTTTTTCATCTGCTAATGATTTCAGTTTTTTCAGTTTTGTTTTCACTTTTTCTAGTTCATCCTCAGCGTCTCTTAGATATCTGTCTGTTTTTTCATACTTCTCGCGCCACTTTCGAATTTGATCTTTAAGACTGCGAACCTCATTGTTTTGTCGCTGAATAAGCACTGGGAGGTCACTTTCACGATCCTCAAACTTTTTTAACGCCCTATCCTGGAGTAATTGTGTCTTTTTAACAAGCTTATTTTCCTCTTTCAGATCTTGAAGCTGCAGTTGTAGCTCTCGGTTCTGATTTATTAATTCATTGATTTTCAGTCGCCGGGCCGACATGACTCTTTTTGCAACGTTGTCAAATTTTGGTTCCTGACTTGACCTCCCCGTCAGCCTCCCCCGACCTCGTCCACGGCTGCGATTTGAGCGGTCTGGAATGAAAAATATATAGAATATAAAGAATAATTAAATGAGAAACAAATACTGAAATTATCAATGGACAAGAATGGTCAGTACAAACTTGTGGTAGCAGACATGAGCTATTATTGAATGGAATAATTAACCCAGCTATATACCACAATGAATCTAAAATATGAAAAAAAAAAATTAACTTTTTGTAAAATAAGATAAATGAACAATGTGATGTTAAGCAAATGCATCTAGAACATAAATAGTCTTTAGTATCAACAGGTAAAGCAGCCAGAAACATATAAAATCTGTAACACATTTTCATGAAAAATTGCACCATTTAGCCAAATTAAATGAGAAAATTCTCAGTGAGATAATTTACTGGATTACATGAGATTTTTTCTTTCCATGTATCATATTTCAGTGAGGTTTTTATCTCTGAAATATATGAAACCACAAAAAAGAGTATAAAATTTACTTAAAATAATTCTAAACAACCAAGTTAATAAATCAAAATAAGTAATATCAATGAAAGCTTACAGCTTATCCGATTTTCCATTTGAAAAGAACTTTCATCTACACATATGAAATAATCACTTAATTCTCCTGTCTAAGCTTATAAACTTTAGTTGAATCATTTTGGGGTAGATTCTAAAACCATTTTAAATTATCTCACGTAATTCTGTTGATCATCTTCCTTTGCATAACAAGTAATCAGACTGACATTCCATTAGGAATTAGTGATTCCATGATTGCCATAGCAACAACAATAAACAGACTCCTGGACACAGAAGTGCCTTCACTGGTTGGTTGTTAGTGGAAACCACATGTACATTTCATGTTTAACTGGTACTTGACTTTTTCTCTCCAAGAAAAGCATCATTGTGGTTTCCCATAGCAACCAATAACATCAGGTTCAGCCCAAGAGATTTTTCAGATTTTATCTCGACTGATATCCAAATCCCCGCTTCAAAATTGCTAGTTTACAGAGGTTGAAATAAAAATAGTTCATGTTGTGACATTCAGGCTATTTAAATTTGTAATTCTATGCAAGCATGTATTTTTACACAATATGCAAGCATGTATTTTCACACAATAATTATAAATGAACAAGGATCTTGGTTTGTTTATCAAAAATATTGATTTTGCTGACTGTAAATTTAATAATGTGGTAATATTTAATACTTTTTTATTTGAACCAATATACAATAGTTATTCACATAAATTGATATTGATAACCATGATAATCAATATAGAGTAGATCTTTTTTATGAAATTTAATTACAATTATAATGACAGTGTGCAATTATATAAATACATTATTTTAAAATATATCAACATAATATACAGGGCGGATCACAAAACTATTTAACCCTTTCCCTGATATAGACTCATTTTGACGCACTCAATAGGTACCACATAAAGCCTGATCTGCAGAAAACCACAGTTAAACCTTACCAAATTTAATTATAAAGTCCTCATTTCCAGACCACTGAGGAGCAGAGAACAGCATAAAACCTGATCAGCTTGCGAGTTACTCGCAGGCTGATCTGGTTTTATGCCGTTCGCATAGGTCTTTTCATGATTTCCTCTATGAGGGAATGGGTTAAAGTGCATATTAGTAATAGGAGGAGATTGAACAATTTTGCAATTAACCCTTGATATGCAATATTCAATAATAATATAAACAGCATACCTTCACCTTTCTTGAAAAGCCTAAAAGATTTAAAACAAAATAATATTATAACCATAACACATACTTTGCATTATTAGTTATTAATCTTTACCATCTAAATTTCTAAATTGGACTTGTCCTGTCTTCATTTTGGACTGTACCATTAGATTTGTATGTGGGTACTTCGAAAATTTAATGACTGTATAGTGAACAGTGCAGACCATGATTAGACAGCATGGATGTGCAGGCTGATCTTGGTCTGCACTGGTCACACTACAGGCAGTCTCAAGTGCCCAAAGCATTGTGAGGGTTAGCAAGCCAAATTTAAAACTGTAAAGCTGTACAACATACCAGTGATTCTAATGCTATTCATTCACTGAGATATATCCCTAGCTGTATGTAGACCCAAGAAGACAATGGGGCCTCTGACTGAAGAATTATCTATCTCGTACAATCCCAGTATCAATAGATGTGTAACGAGGTAGATATATAATTACAGTAGATATCAAGAATGATAAAGATATATCACAACAATGGTGATCTAAGCCTGTGATATTTAGGTCTTTAAATTAATGTAATATTTTTTCAGTGATCATCTCATCTGATTACAGCATCCAGCTTTTATAGCAATTCATGAATTTGGTATCTGTAATTCTTATCAATCAAAATTAATACACTTAAGTTTTATTTGTCCATTTTTTATTTATTTTTTATTTTCAATTATATAGAAAAGAATATTCAATCAATGTATTTCAAAATATAATATGACTACCCTATTTGGTACAAATCTGTAAACAATGCTTGACGACAAAAACTGTGAAAGTTTTAATAAGTTTTCACATAAATGATTCAGGCTTTCTGATGGTTGCACAATTTCCGGAGTGAGAATAAGATTGATTTTCCTGGTACATGTATGTACACCACCAGTGGGGACTGAATAGTAGATGAATATTAACGTAGAAGGTCAACTACCGTATTGATTTTACTATGCCAACAGCCCATCATATTATGGCAATACTCACAACCTGTGGGAAGATCTAGTTTTATTTAACAGGGCCTTACAGTAACAGTTTATGAGGGTTTGGGTGGTTAACCAAGGGTAAGGGTGGAGTATATCACAATTAAAACCACAGCCATCCGCTGCTGTACCAATTAATCAATAAGAACAAACATATGTATACAATGTGTTTCGCACCCCTTTCAAACAAGCACCTAGGTGTTTACATATACTGTTTGTATTTACAGCTCTCTGAACATTAATATATTCTTAAATATGGTGACAATACATAGAAATGAATTGGTTAATTTTATTTTCTATCTGTGGCTAATGTTGAGGACCTCAATGGAATTGAACTACAGATGGATATAATATGGGAAAAATAATGTACAGAATTCATGAGACAATTAAGAAAAAAAGATGTTTATTGTTTCCCTCAAATGAGGAGTTTGCATTTAAGGTAAAGCCCCTGTAATGGTTCCGCTACATTTCAGACCTAATGGCCTTTCAAGGTGATAACCAAGGTTTCCTAATGTTTCATTAGGGTACCTTGGTTATCTTGGTAGAGGTTAAGTGGTCCAAGATGTAGCGGAACCATTACGGGGACTGTACCTTAAGACAACAGGTCAGAAATTTAACAACTTCTGAGTACAATTCCTTCCATTCTGAAATTTATCAACCACCAATATTTAAATCAGAGAGAGACAATCTCATAAACAAGAGCTGCTCATAAGACACTGTGTGCTCAATTATTCTGGCACTTATTTGTTAACCCTTTCTCTCATATAGACTCATTTTGACGCACTCAATAGGTTTCACATAAAGCCTGATCTGCAGAAAACCACAGTTAAACCTTACCAAATTTAATTACAAAATCCTCATTTCCAGACCACTGAGGAGCAGCGAACAGCATAAAACCTGATCAGCCTGCGAGTTACTCGCAGGCTGATCTGGTTTTATGCTGTTCGCATAGATCTTTTCATGATGTCCTCTATGAGGGAAAGGGTTAAGGATGAAATCAGTAATCATCATAGCTGCTGAAAATAGATATATGAATCATAGTAAATGACATTGAACTTTTTTTTGGGGGGGGGGGGGGGGGGGGGGGTGGAGGTCAAATTGCTAAATTCCATTATACATATACTTATTCAAGATATCAATCAAAGCCATACCATTTACTGTGACAGCTACATGTTTTTTAATGTATGTACTTTGACAGCTAGCCAACTTATCAGTTGATGATCATAATGTATTACTCAGTTGAATCATTCAAACTGTCAAATATGCAGGCATATTCAAGCCTTTCTGGGCTTCTCAAGCGTGCTTCTTATTACTGACTGGTATCCCATTTCTCTTATCTCAGTAATGTTTTACAAGTCCTTAACTTTCATACCATGGCATATATTCATACATAAGCACATAAATTTTACAAATGTCATCCTTGAATAAAATAATGCAATTTGTATACAGGAAACACAATGTATTCACATTTGAATGTATTTATTATCCTTTTATTTAAATTTTCAACTTGGAAACAAATGGTTTTATTATTACTTTTGATCATAAAGTTCCTATCAACAGTTCCTGGGTTAACCTAGTACAGAGCATCTTGGAAGTAAAAGAAAAAATCTTGCTTCAACCAGGGCTTCAACCTGAAACCTTTAGATCCTAGCTCAATAAACTACCCATACCGACCAGTACCTTGAATGACACAAAATTATGTTTTAATTGAAAATAATCTAAAGTGTCTGCTTTTTTAAACAACTGTTACTTTTAATAGCAATTTTAAATGATGATTTAGTAAAATCTCACATTACCACCAACTCAATAATGTGGGTTACTGGCTATTTCGAACAACTGTTTACCGTCTGGAATGTTTACCTATATATTTAAATTGTCGCCAACCTTGATAATGAGACCAACTCCCTATTGCGTGTTTCAACTCCAAGGGACATCTACATGTATTCTTAACTTTGTTAATCAGACCAAAGTTGATTTACCTCTTCTCCACTCCCTGTGTCTATAATGTTTAAACAGTTTTATATCTATATGATGAATGCTGGAAATATATCAAGACTGATATTTCACAGCTTCATGAAAACTTAAACTGTAAACATTATTCAAATACTTTTATATGATGTTCAACTTGAAAACTTGGTGTAAATTTTAACTACAAACAGTGTATATAAATGTGTGTTTGACTTTCAATTGCCAGCCCTCGACACAGACTCTTTATGTTAGTTTACTTGGGTTTAACATCCCTCTGACAGTATTTCAGTCATTTGTCCACATGAAGCAAATAGTGCAGGCACACAATGATATCACACTGGAAACAAGTAGCATGATTATGAATATACCACATTTTGGCCTCATTATTCTGACAATGGGCCAACAAGCCCTAAAACTACCCTTATTGCTGAGTGCCTAGCAACAGAGATATATCGCTGCAATTTTTAATGTGGCGGCTGGGGTATGTGCTGGACTAAAAAAAAGTCCAGAAAAACAAAACTATGATGAACATGACTGTAACATACCACTATAAGCTTTTCGCTCAGATCCATATGCAGAATGCATGAGGTCTAAATGTGTATCCACACTGTACGTAATGGGTCTTCGAAACATGGCAGGCACTTTTTTAATATTCACCCAAAATCCATTCCAGAAAGTTAAATTCCCTACCACACACTTAACAGACCAATTCTATTCTAGTCTGAAAAATCTCCAACTCTTCACACAAAGAATGACTCCTCAAAGGCGTATCAAATAAATCAAAATCAATTAAGATTTAAATCTGTTCACCCTTGAAAAGATAAAACTGAGTATGTTCCATTTTAGGAATCATAAATCAATACAGAAAGAGAGATTGGCAAGTTCAGTTATATTTTATATCAAATACAGCCTGTATTTTATCCATCGAAAAAATTACAGTTGACGAAATTAATGTATCAGACACTTCTGATCGAAATAAAACAACTGTGAATGTTGTAACGTAAACAGGAGCACAATGAACTTCAATCATAATGTGCGATCCACTTATACAGTAACCAATACCTGAAGAAATGCCAATGTGTTTGATTAAAGGAAGCTTGTGCCAATAATCGTTTAAGAAGTGTAGATACAATGGTAACATATGGCATGCCATTCAATAGACATGTGTCTGTATTCAATGCTATACAAAAGAAAACAACCATGTTTATAACACAGCAAACGACAACGTGATAGAGTAACCATTTTAATAATTGAAGTTTATTTTTTTTCCCATATTATGGCAAAGAAATAAACTGCAGAAATTGAATTTAATTTTGTCCATTGAAAATTATATGAATAAAAGCTTCAATATTGAAAATTTGGTAACTGTCATTTTGATGTATTCTATGGTAAAATAAGAAACTGAAATAGTAAAATTGTGCTTTACAATCATGTAAGGGATAATTTAGAAATCAGAAAATGTTTTAAAGCGAAAATAGCTTTTTTAAAATCTTGATCATAATTATTATAGTATTTCATAGTTACTTGTCATGCAATTTTATTACACAATTAGTATAAAAGAGACCACATTCTCAGCTGATTCTTTGTTATATTAAATCACACCCATCATCATCATCATCATCTATAAACATCATCGTTACAAGACTGTAATCCAATAAGACATGAAAAAACAATGAATATTTAAAACATTCTTAGTTACAACATGGTGTTCTACACATCTACATTATACAGTCAAAGCTATTTTAAATGGTCAGTCAAGGGAACAAGAGAAAGTGACTGCTAAACAGATGTGGCCACTAAATCAAGGTTAAACATGTAACAGTTTAGTTTAAGTTTAAACTTTATTTATTTTACATTGATTATGAAACAAGTTCTCACTACTTATATTAATCACTCGACAGCTCTGATGGCAGCTTATGTGGTTATTATTGTCAGAGGAAACAAGAGAACCCTGAGAAAACCCACATGTCTGGATGGGTGACCACTGTACCCTCTCACTTACATGACCAGGAATTGAATCCGAGATGCATTGCGAGAAGCGAAGCGTGTTACCACTATGCTATCCAGGCACCCAAACATATAAAAAAAAAAAAAAAAAAAAAAAAAAAAAATTGATAGTTTAGTTATATTTAAACTGACCGCTAAATACAGGTTGGACACTTAACACAGGTGGCCACTAATATAGGTTCAGTTGTATATTATAACATACATATAATCAGAATCATAAAGAAAAATGATAAATAAAATTAAATGAAATAAAATTAACCTACTGAAATGTTTCATATCCAGAAGTTCAATCCTGAGTCACTAAAAATGATGGTTAACTAAGAAGACAAGGACTGAATGCTTCACCATGGTTACATGGAAAGCTAGAAAATATGTCCACCTATAGAAATATAATTAATTTTGTATAACTCATGCTGGGTCATGGAGTGGACTAAAAAAAACAACACTAGATGTCAAAGGTCAATTCTTTGACAAATAACCTGAACTAGATTTAGACATTAATTTCTTCAGCTGTCTCGGTGGTGATCTGTATGGACAATGCAAGTTTGTCGATGGGTTTCTAGAGTGTGTAGCACAATGATCCTGCCATAATTGGGGTTTGGAAGTACATGTAGAGTGACACCATATTTTACAGGTACAAAAGTATTTGCTCTTATAGAAGTCCCTGATACTGTCCTACAGTTTTGCTATTTTTCTTACATTATAAAAGCTGTAAGATATTGCAAAAATCATGTATTTTACAAAAAAGAAATGTTTGAAGTCTAGGTAAAATCTAATAATTTAATAAAAGTATTTCTTATATTTTGAATATGTTTCAGTGTGTTCACAGCTGCATAATTAACAACCAAATATTTTTGTAATACACCTGGGAGGATGGCAATATTCACAACCTTCAATGCCAATGGGTGTGACAAATTGTTTATCTGACACATATGCCCCCCTTGATGTATGGTCAGAAGAAAGCCAATGAGGTAAACAAATTTCTTTTTGCAGATACAGGTTTGCTGAAAATGGGGGCCAGAAATAAATAGGTTAACTATACTGTTATAGGAATGTAGGCTCAACCTTTCTCAAGATATGATAAAATAAATTTACATTCAAGGTCACTGAACCTTGATCTTTGACATAGTGAAAAATTTTAAGAATAAAGATTCAAGGATTCTCAAGCAATTTATAAGAAACAATTTTCACATTTAAGATCACTGCATGCAACCTTGACCTTTGACCTAGAGACCCTAAAATCAATAGGGTCATCTACTTGTCATGACCAAACACCCCATCAAGTTTGAGAAATGTTGTTAATCAGAAACAATTTTCACATTCAAGGTTACTTTGACCTTGACCTTTTGCCTAGTGAACCAAAATCAACAAGTAACTGGTGTTGTATGCAACACATAAAGTCCCCTACCGGCTCCACCTTGACTCAATATGGTAATCAATCCCATTTTTTGCCATATTTTCACTATTTCCGTTACCATAGCATCCACAATTTTAGTCGAAGAACAAAAATAAAATGATGTGCATAATCTACACATTGCCATCTAGTCATATACCAAGTTTCATCAAGTTTGCTTGCTTAGTTATCGCGGGATCCCATTTTTTACCATATTTTTACTATTTCCGTTACCATAGCAACCACAATTTTAGTCGAAGAACAAAAATAAAATGACGTGCATAATCTACACATTGCCATCTAGTCATATAGCAAGTTTCATCAAGTTAGCTTGCTTAGTTATCTATTTCCGTTACCATAGCAACCACAATTTAGTGAAGAACAAAATAAAATGATGTGCATAATCCTGCATATACCAAGTTTCATCAAGTTAGCTTGCTTAGTTATCGCGGGATCCCATTTTTGCCATATTTTCACTATTTCCGTTACCATAGCAACCACAATTTTAGTCGAAGAACAAAAATAAAACGACGTGCATAATCTACACATTGCCATCTAGTCATATACCAAGTTTCATCAAGTTAGCTTGCTTAGTTATTAAGTTATCGCGGGATCCAGATTTGAGCGGACAGACGGACGGACAGACGGACAGACGGACAGACGGACAGACTGACAGACGGACAGACGGACAGACGGACGGACGGACAGACGGACAGACGGACAGACGGACGGACAGACGGAGGGCAAACCTATAGTCCCCTCCGGTGTGAACACCGGTAGGGGACTAATTAAGGTCATCAAGGAGTCATGACCTATCAGCCTATCAAGTTTGAGGAATGTGGGCGTAAGTGTTCTCAAGTCTTTGATCATAAATTGTTGTTGATCACAAAATCATTATGGGTCATCTACTAGTCTTAAGGTATTCTCAAGTTAGCAATCAGAAACAATTTTCACATTCAAGGTCACTGTGACCTTGCCTTTGACCTAGTGATCCCAAAAACGATAGGGACCATCTACAAGTCTATCAAATTTGAGGAATATATAGATTAAAGTATTTATGAGTAGGAAGAAAATCATGGACAGGCCGACCAACAGATGCCAACTCTTCTACAAAGGGTATGCCGCATATTAACAATGTCTGGAAAAATGGGGTTGGGGGAGGGAGACTACAAATCAGCAAACAAATCTTGAGCTTAAAACTTAAAAATAGGATATAAGCCAGTTCTTTCAAATGTAAATGGTATTTTAAATGACAAAACATGTTTAAGCTTTTAACTACAATAAAGATGCTACATGTAAAGTGTCATGTGATGCTACAGTCATGGCAGCAGATCAAGAACAATTTACTGATCATCTAGAAACTAGAATTATCCACTAGTACTGCTTCAAATCAATAATACAAACAGAAAATAGTGTGACAGGAACTATGGTTAGCTGCTGACATGTGACCACAACGTTCTTAATTCGGACAAAGGTGAGATGATCTAAAAATTGGTGACATGTAATTTTCTGGAACAGTACAATACACACAAATGGGTTGGTTGGACCACAAAGTGAAAAACACCAAAATTTCTTAAATAACTGAATTAAATAACATAAGATGGCAAAAAAGGACAACTCAAAAACAATGAGTGATAAAAAAGAAGGTTTTTGCAGTCTTCTGTTTCTGTGAGGGGTCAGGGTTGGTTGGTGTTTTAGGGAGAGAAAAGCTCCGTAACTTACAGACAGGCTTTCTAGGGCTCTTGGAAGCTCTAAGATATTCTGAAGAAACATTTCTACTCGATTCCCTGTCATAAGCATCCTTTGTGTAATCAGATTGCATAGAAAGTTTGGACAGCTGTTTACGATCTCTGTCCATTTTCAAGGACCTTGGCGTTTCTTGGAGAGTG
>CM037783.1:65140749-65165875 GCA_021229015.1 Solen grandis | reverse complement strand
AAAATTTTTTGGTTAAATTTAAATAATATATGCTGTATATTTATTATTTAAAAACTCATTATATAAATTTCAGATCCATCGTTGTCATATTGATAAGTGTAATTTAAAGTGTAACCCAATTAAACTCTGAGTTAGTTATGGTAGGGTTGGAACGGGGCCGTGGTCGACTTAAACAAGCCCTGAATCCAGATCTGTATCATGCAGTATTGTTGGTAGACCATACAGCATTGTAAATTTCTTGTGTTCATTGAGCACCAGCTAGTTAACCATATGCTTGTAAATCTTTATCTACAAAATATATTTTCGTTAGTGCTGTGTTGAGTTTGATTTCTATTGAATCATTTATGAATTAACGATGTCATTGCTATTTATCATGTGATCCTCTCAGGATGTGCCAGACAGATTCTCCCAGCATGGATTAATAAAGTTGAAACTCCTGTCTGATCTACATGAAAATATGGCTACTTATCAATTATTATGTATCCTGAGTATTACAGTAGGTCCAAGAGGGAAGGTATTGATTTGAATTGACAAGCCAGCAAGAAGGTGCGTCTTTTGATACTAATCATCGTAAATATTGAATAGGACTGCAGCATTAACTTAAAAATAAAGTGCATTTCATCCATTAATGTAGTATCAGATGATTTGTCTTGAGCATATTGACAGTAGCCAATCTTTTTTTTGGTATCTGACACACAGAGGACTGATGTGATCAAACCAGATCTTCCTCCGAAGGTACAGGGTAGTGCTCTACAGTGCTCATAGGTTCCCAATTATTTTTGTAAAAATGCGGCTGATCAACAACGAATAAATGGATCGGGTACTATTTGGGACCAAAACAGTCCTTTGTGAAATAGCCCCAGGGTTTTCCTGAAAAACAGCTGGCAGCAAATTTGACTGTCTCAAATCCCTTTCTGGCCAGCTCAAATTTGCCAAAAAAGGTAATAATTCAAAGAAATTGAAGAAAAAAATATCACAAGAATATGTAGGACCCCCAGATCCCTCCCACCTCCTACAATTTAAAATTAGCTTTCTACTCTGATTCTTAAAGTAAACCCCGTAGCCCTTTTAACTTATTAACTACAGACCCTAAGACCAGTCCTGACTAACTTGACTTGTTACATCATGACTTGATGCCTTATTAATTATGCCACTTGTCTATGGTATGATATATTAGTGAGGCAGTTCTATATCTGTCTCATGTAGACAAAACTTCCCCCAATTGGAGGGTCGTTAAACCCAAGCAAGCAGACTTTGACAGGGCCCTAGGTGGGTTAAGTCACTGACTAATACCGTCACTTAGCCCTTCGCCACTGTTGGTCAAAAGTCTTGGTCTTTTATATGAGGAAGCCTGCATGGGTGAGTGGTTCCAATTTCTACTTGCCCTGTGTGCACTTGGTCAGATAGATACCCCACCCACCCCACTAACACGGGGTCCTATGGGGAGAATCAGTCCCAAGGGAATTCTGTGTTTGCCTATGTCCTTCAAAGATGAAAGGAGTATTGATCCAATCCAGAAACTGTTGAAAGGATTAAATAGAAGTTGCAAAAAAAAACTTGTTTTGCATAGACAATATTTTTAAGTGAAATTTCTAATTAATTTTGCAATATCAGTTTCCTCATCCAGTCAATAGTATTTAAACTTTGAGCAGTTGGTCAAAGAAGGAGTGTGTTGTAGTTAGGACAGCAAGATTGTGTGTTCTGAGAAAACATCAAAATGATCAAAGAAGAATGTCTGCTGGATTTACATGCTGAACAAGCTATTCATGTAATTTGTACTCCAGCTTTTAAGCAGGATTGATCAGGCAAAGATCATGTGACTCTATATGACATGTTTTTCTTTAACTTTTGTTGAAGATGTATGTAGCTCAATTTTCATATAATTATTGGACATGACAGATCTTCACTTTTTGATATACAGTAGAACCTCGCCAAACCAAACATCATTAAACCAAATTTCGCTATTTCAATTTTTTTTTAGCTATTTCTAAGTAAAAATCCTGGTCCCGAGGTCGCAATTCATGTACATTTTTCAATTTTTATTTTGAAGTCAAATTTCATAAATTTATTATCGTCCTTATTATCAATAGTATCCGGGTTAGTAACCAAGTTTATTTTGTGGAGGCACCTGGAGTGATGGCTCAGGAAAGTTTTTCACACTTTTTTTTCGAGATTGGGTTGGGCAACATGTGTCCCAACAGAAGTGTTGATTATCGCAAATCGATGTCTGACAGGTTCCATAATATGCATGTGCCAGCAGATAAACCAGTAGTATACAGAGTGGGGGTTCTGGACCACCTCAGAATGGCAAACAGCCTTTCTCATCATTTCTTAGTGGTTCGGACTCACCTTGTGGTCACTTTATCTCTTAGAAGATGTGACCACGGGCAGAGTCTGGACCACTAGCAGCATATTTTGCCAGGTGGCCTACAAAACCTTAACAATAGCGTATTTTGCGGGATCTGCTACCAAATTTGGACTACGTATTTTCCATCCCTGCCGCCACCGTATTTTTACCAGGACATCCCTAGTGTATTGCTGCCATGGTATTTCGCCAGGAGCATGCGCCACCATATTTTTGCCAGGACATCCCTAGTGTATTGCTGTATTTTGCCAGGGGGCCTACAAAACCTTGACTATAGCGTATTATGCGGGATCTGCTACCAAATTTGGACTACGTATTTACCATCCCTGCCACCACCGTATTTTTGCCAGGACATCCCTAGTGTATTGCCGCCACCGTATTTCGCCAGGAGCATGTGCCACCGTATTTTTGCCGCTGCCCACAAAACCTCGCATATATTTTTTTCCACAGGCGCCACTGTATTTTTGCCAGTTTCTAGTGTATTGCCATATTTTCCTGCCACTGTATTTTTGCCAGGAACCAAGCCGTATTTTTCCAGCGGGACCACAAAACCTCTCCCCACAAAATTATTTTTTGCCAGGACCCCGGTATACGTATTTTTCCAGTCTGCTTGAGCCGGCTATCCCTCTACATGTATTTCCTACCCACCCTGTATCCAAAGTTTCTAGCAGCCCTCCAAAACTCGGCCTACAAAACCTTCACCCCTACAAAATTTCTAGGTGCCACCCCTCGTATTTTTTTGCCAGTTTGCGAAACCTTCTAAGCTATGGGGATTTCGTCCAACAAGGCCGTAGCAGCCCATTTGCTTCTCGAAAATGCGATCGAAAGCAATCTAGTTCCGGATATCTCCCATGTCGACTATTTGGCTGGCAATCTAAGCTACACGCACCTGTGCTCCTTGGACGGGTTTCAGACTTTTGTCGACGACATATGTTTTTGGCTACCTACGGCGCAAAGACTATGTATTCTGCAGCGGGCGCCTTTCTTGCACAACTGGAGAAAATGGAACCGCAAAAAATATCGTCGCCCGGATATCCACCGCAGTGCGTGAGAGTATGGGAAAAGCCCCAGACGGCAACATCCGTGGCCACATACATAGTATCTCGACCCAAGGAAACGCCGAAGGTAGCGCCATTCAGGAGATGGTTGCCCGGATCAAGTTCGACACCGGTAGAAAGGCGCTGGAGAATTGGTGAAAAGTATACCCAGGGGGCGAACTGGCCGGTATCTTTGTGGCAAAGGTGGACGTTATCTACTGGGAAGCGCTCGTGGACTACCTCTGCGAGTTTGAATGGTTCCATGAGCAAGGCGACCTGCCCGCCGCAATGCGCTCCACAGGAATGCCCACGATCTTGGCGAACACCGACAGCGTGGGAAACCACAAATGCACCTGGGTGCGTACGAGCGAAGCCAGCAACATGGTCAGCACAAAACTGTTCAACAAGGTCATGTCGAACTTCTAGGCTGGCGAGGTCCGTGAGCCTATTAGCTGCCACCTGGCCAACTATGTCGACTGCCAGAACAAACACTTGCGCTGCACATTCTTGCATCCTGACGTACATGAGCAAGCATATGCCCGTATCAAAATCTCTTAATATGCCTGCCGCAGGCGGGACCTCTAGACAGAAACGGCCAAAGAGGTAGTAGAAAAGGCTTTGGCTAAGGTCTTGCCAAACAGTGGGTGCTTGTTTGTTGTCCAGCCGCCAGTCAAACAGTGGGAAAATTTTGCCGCATGTATCAGTTGCTGCCTTGTCTTGGCTGACAAGCTGCAGGGATCGATATTTGTCGCCTGGTACACGCACACGAGAACAGACAGTGTCTCGGGCGTCCGAGTGTGACCCATCAAAGCCAACTCTGACAAAGACACTACTTGGAAAAGGGTTGTGGAGTGGGCTGCGGCCAACTTCGGCTTCCGGGTTGACATCCTAGCGGCAAATGAGGAGGGTGTACAGCTTGGCCCCTCCGGTGCTTCACCAAGGACCCAGATGCGGGCACAACTTTGGCAGCCAGCAAGAGGCCAACCCAGCTACACGCAAACGGCCCCAACCCCACAACCGGATCACAGAAAGGCATACAATCTCCACGCTCTCTACCAGGAGTTGGGACGCCACAAACGCCGAGGAGTGGCGGCGCCGCGCCTGGGCTAGACTCAAAAAAGAGAAAAGACACTATGAAGAACAACAGAGACGCTGCACTGAAGAACTCGAACACCTCTCAAAGTTGGTAGCTGTGCAGCAGGCATACCTGGAGAAGTCGCGGCAGACACATATAGTCGTTAGTCGTCAAAACCGCTCTAGGCATTCCAGCAACAGAGAGAAAGTCGCGAATTCGGCAGGGCCACGAAAATGGATAGTCCTGGGGTACCGCCAGATCGAACCCTGCAAAAACCTTCGTGTCGCCATGCAAGATCAGCAGCCGAGGAGGAATTTGTTGTATGGGCAACGAAAGGCCTCGAGAGCATTCTTGGTGCGTGCGCCGATTTCTTCGATCAAAATCAAAAAGCTGGAAGAAGAGAACAACATTCTGGCTCCCTCTGATTGGGAAAGACAGGCTCGCAAGGCTAGATATTGAGATAGAACCTCCCTGAGTCTTTTGGTCGGAGCACAAGATCTCTTGGAACCCAATCCGAGTTGCATATGCCCCAGACCCCCAACGCCTGGCCATGCTGCAGGTGGTTCCAGCCCCGAAACCGAAGGATGTTTAGAAGGTGTTCGTTCTACCCCAAGACGAATACGCCTGCCAGCGCTTTGCCTCGACTATCTTCCGCGACACGCCCCGCACTATCCTATTCCAAGCACCCATTGGTGAAAATGGAGAACCTGCGACAGACATGGAAACGCCGGTATACGGCTACTTTCTCAAGAAAAAGGTGGAAGCGCTGGGTGGGGTCGAGGCTTTGCAGAAGTCACGATCCCATACTCTTCAAACTTGGTGTGGAGCGATCGATGGCGCAAAAATAGAAAGATCGTCTGGTCGCCCTGACGCAAGCGCCAGACTTGCAACCCTTGACCAAGACAACTCCCATGGGCAAACAGAACAATACAGATCTGCGGTACCCCATGGCGTAGAGCCCCCTAAGGCTTCACAACAAACATTTTTTCGCCTCGTCTGCCTCTATTTGCCCCAAAATTGTTGTTTGTTGCACAGTTTCAGCCTCAAGACATTCGAGCGATTTCCAGATTCTAGGAGGCCTGTCATATTATTCTTCCAGGAGTTTCTGGAATATGTCGAAAGGGAAGTGCGGCGCATGGCCTCTTTTGCAAACCAGCTCCATGCAAGATGTATATACAAACATTTTTCCAATTGCTTTGTTGCAAATTTCCTGGGGCATAGCAAATTCTTGCGATTTCCTAGGTTCTTGGGTTTCCTAGGGTAATACCTGGGCAAGCAAGCACTTGCCAAGCATTTGTATAGCAAATTCTTCGGTTTCCTGAGATTTCTCGCAATCCTGCAAATCTCACAATCTCGCAAATTTTGTGTTTCCTAGGTGTTTCCTGGGCAAGCATTTGTAAAGCATTTGCCAAGCATTTATATAGCGAATTACTGGGAATTCCTGGTTTTTCTTGGGTTTCCTGGGATTTCTCGCAATACTGCAAGTCTCACAATCTCTCAAATTTTGTGTTTCCTAGGATATTTCCTGGGCAAGCAAGCATTTGTATAGCATTTGCCAAGCATTTGTATAGCAAATTCCTGGGATTTCCTGGTTTTCTTGGGTTCCTGGGATTTTCTGCAGGTTTCCCATATAGAGGGTAGAAAATTTGCGTATATAGACTATGCCACCCAAACGAGAATTGTCTGAGGACAAGGTCCAAAAAATCCGCTCTCTCCGAAGCCAGCTGTCGGCGGAAGAGGCAAAGAAGCGGTTTGGTATCGGGACCTCAAGGCTCTACAAAATTTGGCGGGACGCTATTCCTTCGAAACACATGTCTGCCGTCCCCAAATCCGCTATTGTCCCTGTTGCAGACTCCGCTGTTGTCCCCGCTGCAGACTCCGCTGTCGTCCCAACTGCAGACTCCACTGTTCCTTCGGAGGTAATATCTGTTCCGTGTGCTGTGGGTCCCACTGTAGAAGACTTCTACGAACGACTGGGGTGCCTAGAATCCATGGCGGAGCAAACTACAAATATGCTGGTAGAAGTGTTGGCCCCCGACGATATATCTTTTCTAGAATAACTAGTTACCGAGCAAGAAGAGATAGATACAGAGCAGCAAGAAAAGATAGATAAACTGCGAGAACAACAAGAAACTATGCTGAAAAAGTTTCATTCGAGGCATGGGCCTACATTTCTTTCATTACGGTGCTCGTATGGAAAGTAGTTGGGGCGACATGGAAGAATTGTACGCCTACACAGGGCAACAACTCTGGCGTTTCTACATCTGCACATCTGAAAGGCAACAACTAACAACTCTGGAGTTTCTACATCTACACTGCCAAGCGCAAACCCTAGAGACCCCCACTACATTGAATAGCCCGGCAAAAATGTGGGTTCTGGCAAAAAAAATACGGGGGGGGGGGGGGGGGGGGGGGGGCGCCTAGAAATTTTGTGGTGGTTTTGTGGCCAAATTTTGGAAGGCCGCTAGAAACTTTCGATACAGGGTGGGTGGGAAAAATATGTAGAGGGGTATTCGGCTTGGGCGGACTGGAAAAATATGTGAATCGGGGTGCTGGCAAAAAATATGTGTGGAAAAAAATATGTGCTGCTAGAAATTTTGTGGGCCTGCTGGAAAAATACGGCTTGGGTCCTGGCAAAAATACAGTGGCGGGAAAATATGGCAATACACTACAAACTGACAAAAATACGGTAACGCCTGTGGAAAAAATATTTGCGAGGTTTTGTGGGTGGCGACAAAAATACAGTGGCGCCTGGCAAAAATACGGTGGCGGCAGGGGTGGCAAATACCTAGTCCAAATTTGGTAGCCAAAATTTACAGTAGATCCCGCAAAAAATACACTATAGTAAGATATATTTGGTGTCACTATATTTCTCTAATAGGTGTGTCACTGTGTGTCGCTATATTTATAGATATGTTTGTTACTATATTTTTCTAATAGGAAATTTTTATTCTTTTTAATTGATTTATTTCCTTCTGTAGCTCTCTACGATTGTGACACCACTTTCTCCTATACCCACACTGGTAGCAAAGCTGAAGTTTGTTGGTGACACCAACTCCACAAACAGTGCATGGTCCATTCAAACAACCTCCGCGGCGTATGAAAGCCATATGGGTATTTCAGTATTCTCCACAACAACTTTTGTTGCACTGGTTAATCTTACCTAGAACTAACTACTTACACACGTTGAGTCCTTTCACCATGGTGTATTAGTATACTCAATGTATATTAATATCTCTAAATGTAGATGTCACTAAATTATTTATGTACTTTCTCAGGTAGATCCCCAAAAAAGAATCATTGGTTGAGGGGCCCGCGGGGGGTGGGCCCTGCTAGTGGTCAAGATTCTGCCCGTGGTCACATCTCTCTAAGAGATAAAGTGACCACAAGGAGGTGTCGTATCTTTAGTACATTCCATATCATCACGTTCGTCACCGGCATGCGATGCTACCTGAAGCAGCAGATCGATGGTAAAAATAAATACCATTGTTTGACATGGTAGAATGGTTATGTTCATCAGAAGCATCTAAGTAGAACGTGATATATTTTCATTACTTTTCGTAACTTGCAAATAGTATATACGTACACCTAATAGGTGGTTTTCACGGCATAACGATTTCCACAATATACACTGGTAATGAAAACGCAGACATGCACGCTCACAAACTGAAATTTCCATCGGATTTTTAATCCGAATAATCGCTATTTCGAAGTTTTCAGCTTGGTCCCAAGGACTTCGATTTAACGAGGTTCTACAGTATATATTATGTATGCTTAAATATAAGAAACAAAGCCTTGTCTTGGGAGTTTACAGAAATGTGTCCACGGGAAGGCTAGCTGGTAATTAATTATGCATACCGTAAGTTCACAGGACAAAGGTCACCAATTCAAAAAAAAAAGCAGAGCAATGTTTTGATGTTAACTATAATAGAAGTTCTATGTAAGGGAGAAGGAACATAGACACATCGAGGCCTTTAGAGATGAGATGTATATTGGAAATTTTAGGTGTTTTTATGCACCTGTTAAAGATGGGACATATGATGGATTCACCTGCATGAACAGATCTTTACCAAACTTAGTCACAATGTATATGGGCATAATATCTCTGTTCTTTAAATAACCGACCAGATTGTCACAGATACTCCAGAGTTATGGCCCTTAAGTTGATGAAAAATGGTTAAAAGGGGGAAGTTGTAAACCATGACCTGAGTCCCACAAACTTTTTTTATACACCCATTGAAGATGGGACATATTATAGATTCACCTTTGGCTGCTGTGCAAGTGGTTGGGCGGCATCCACTGATATTGACCACTCTCTAACTCTAGTAAACTTGAACAGGTCTTTACAAAACTTGGTCACAATGTGTGTATGCACAATATCTTGGACCCTTTCGATAATCAGCCTTACTATCTCTGACACTCCGGAGTTAAGGCCCATGAATTGATGAAATTGGTTAACCCTTTCCCTCATATAGACTCATTTTGATGCACTCAATAGGTACCACATAAAGCCTGATCTGCAGAAAGCCAAACTCAAACCTTACCAAATTTAATTGTAAAATCCTCATTACCAGACCACTGAGGAGCAGCGAACAGCATAAAACCTGATCAGCCTGCGAGTTACTTGCAGGCTGATCTGGTTTTATGCTGTTCACATAGGTCTTTTCATGGTATCCTCTATGAGGGAAAGGGATAAATAATGGTATCCGCTCTTTTACTCAACCAAACATTAACCAATCTTTACTAAACTTGGTCACAATATAAATGGGCACAATATCTCGGCCAAGTTTAATAACCAGCTAAAGTGTCCTAGACACTATGGAGTTATTGCCCTTGAATTGAAAAATTGCTAATAACAGTGTCTGCTCTTTATAGCTCTAACAAACATGAATCAATCTTTACCAAAATTAGCCACAATGTGTATGGTCACAATATCTTGGCCAAGTTCTAATGTCCAAGACACTCTGGCGTTAAGGTCCTTGAATTGATGAAATTTGCTAAATTAACAGTGTCCCCTCTCTAACAGTAACATACATGAATCAATCTTTACCAAATTTGATCACAATGTGTATGGGCACAATATCTAGGCCATTTTAATAACCACCCAGAATGTCCCAGACTCCCCAAAGGTATGGCTTTTTAATTGATGAAAAATTGCTAAATGAACAGTGTCTGCTCTCTTTCTGTTACAAACATGAACTGATTTTGTCCAAACACGGTCCCATTTGAATGGACACAATATCTTAACCAGGTTTGATAACCAGCCCAAATATCATAAACACATCAGAGTTATGGCCCTTCAATTGATGAATAGTTGCAAACTTAACAGTGTCTGCCCTCTAACACTGTCAAACATGAACCAATCTTTACCAAATTTTGTCACAATATGTATTGGCAAGGTATCTCAACCTGAGGTTGAATATCTCAGTCACTCCTGAGTTACGACTCTTGAATTGATAAAATTTGCAGGACTGGCGTATTCTGCGAACCAGTTCTCTTATTCACACTTAAAAACTATCTCACTTCGTATGAATATTTGAAAACACAAAATAGGCATGAGGAATTGGAGGCATAATACCTTTCTATCTTGAAGTTATAGACAATACCTCAAAAGCATGAGGAAATGAAACTCTGCCTTGTTGCTTTATGTAAACATGCATGTTTAATATCAGTCCCGTGCAGCTAAATGTAAATGGGCAAGAAAAGGGTGCAGCCTGTTTGTTGCCACATTAATATTCATAACGTTCTGAGCATTTCCAAATGCGAACGGATTGTTTCAAACTATGTTAAGTAATCTCTGTGTGTATTCTTCAGCAGTTAAAAAGTCAGCGGTTTTTAAGATTTTCCTATGCTCATTTAACTTTGTTTCAATCTTTCAACTTTTCTGGAAATACAAGTGCTGCACACATTTTCACTCAGTTTTTCAGCTTGCTGTCAAGATTGGTAAAGAGAAAAGTTGCGATGCAATGTCTTAGTGCATTTAGCACTTGGTTTGTTTCATAAAGTTATATTCATAAATTGCATACATAAGGAGGTCATGACCTTACTAACCTGATGTACACAATCACCAGGGATGGAATTTAGAAATGCAAGTAACAATTTCATGTACTTGCTTTCATTTTGCAAGTGGAAATAGAGTAGCTAATGTTGTGTTAAAAAAACCTATGATCCAAGGCCTGTAGTTACATGACGGCAGTTTTCTGGAGAAAGACAGAAAATACCCACCACTCTGCTTTATGGGGCCCGAAACTAAAATTACATGCTCAGCATGCTATGGTTCATAGTTTTGCACTGAATTGTTAAAACTTACACCTGACTCTTTACAAATAAAGAATTTGATACTTTAAACTTGCGAGTTGCTTTTTCATTTAGCAAGTAAAAAAATTACTAATTGCTAAAAATAGCAAGTGCAAAATCTGGCAAAATTCAAACCCTGATCACATTACATTGATTCACTACTGAGGCAAGTTGCACAAGTAAATAGTTTTCATTGAGTTTCAATGATTTGTTGATTTGATGGATGTTGCAAAAAAAAAAAGGTTTTAAAGCAGAGGAAGGTACTCTTTAAAGGTGCCCTTGGCAGTAACATGGTAAACAAATATGGCTGACAAGGTTTTGGATCATCATATTCGGAATAGATATTACTTAAAATGTAGAAATACAAATTGTTTTGTTTGTCACAATGTCTTCCCCCATTTTTATATGGGGGAGACATATTGTTTTGTCAGAATTGTCTATCTGTCTGTCACACTTTTTGTCCGGAGTATTATTCAGAAAGAATTAAAGCTATTAACTTGAATCTTCACAGGTGGATAGATCTCATAGAGGAGAAGTGCAGTGCAAAGAACCGTAAATCTGTGCATCATATTTTTGGAGCTATTACCCTTTGTTAAATTTCATACTTAATTTTTGTCCGGAGCATAACTTAAAAATTATAAAAGCGATAAACTTGAAACTTCACAGGTGGGTAGACCTCATGATGGAAAAGTGTCATGCACAAGAACCATAACTTTGCACATGATATTTTTGGAGTTATTGCCCTTTCATACATATTTGGTGTCAAGACCATTTCTTGCGCACTATAAGACAAAAAACCTTGAAACTTCATAGATGGATGGATCACATGGAGGAGAAGTGCAGTGCACAAGAATCTTAACTCTGCACATAATATTTTTGGAGTTACTGCATTTTGTTCAATTTCATACTTGTTTTGTTTTTTGTTTTTTGTTTTTTTGAAAGCATTACTCATTCACTATGAGACATATAACCTTGAAGTTTCATAGGTAGACATTATGGACAAGAATTACAGTACACTAGAGCATAATCCATTTCCAATGTTTCTTGTTGGAGTTCTTCTGCTTTTATGCAATTTCGTGTCCTAAAGAAAAGTGTCATGCACAAGGTTCATAACTCTGGCCTCAGTATTTTTGGAGTTATTCCCCCTTTTCACAATTTCTTGATCGCGAGATAACTCTACTTATGTTTCAGTTATGGAAAAAAGTTGATGAAAGGAAGTGTCACACACAAGGTCCATAACTCTGTACAGAGCTTTAACAATATAGTTAGCCCTTTAACTTTAACTACTTGCAAGTCACTGGTGCTTTAGTTATAAGGGGGGAGACATCAGTTTTCTACAAAAACAAATCTCTAGTTTCAGTTTAGAGTTATTAAATTACTGTTAAATGCATGTATTATCTGCATAGTCTTGCAGACTGATATTTGTTTCAAGTGGAAGATAAGTAAGGTCTACATTAGATGCCATCTTGAAAACATTTTCTTTGCTATAGTAGAGTAAAATCATTACATAGTGCACAAAAAAATTGGAATATGTGCCATTGCAACACTTTGAGTGAGCAACTTGTCCCTGATACAAAATTGTGAAAATGGCTGTGGTAATTATGCAAATCAACAATGCCTGTTTTTGATTTACAGATATGTAAGACTGTCGGCTGCCGCCAATCTAACCAGATTTTTTTTCAATTTACTTAGGTAATCAAATTTTATTTAAATCATTCATTTACCTCAGATAAAGATAGTTTAGTGCAACGTCCAAAGCTCCAAAACCAATTTTATTCATATGTACATAGCTTATCTATACACGCGATCAATTGCATAGTTTCAAAAGATACTTTTTGTTACTTCTCATAACCAATCTCATAGCTGAGTTTGTTCCCAACTATCTTTGGATCCCTCTTTTCTGCTTGTCTCCAAGTAGATGGTCATCATAACACAAACTCGAAACTAAGTCATGCAGGATAGCCTCACTATACTTCACATGTTGCTGGCTGTCTACGAAACTGTTTCATCTCCTTTTATTTCTATATATACTAAGAATAGTTTTGTGGTCAACCCTTGATGTGCTCAGGCCTGATTGTGAAGAGGCCATTAATTAATCTCAATGTGAACTTTTTTTTTTAAATTCAGAAAAATCAATAAATGTTCTTCAGTTGTTGTCTCTGATTTAAAAGGCACCTAATTAAACAAAATAAGATTTATTGTGAAAAAACAGGTCCAGCTAAATAATTAAAGAAGCTTGTGGGAAGACTTTGTTAATGATGTAGTGGAAAAACTCAGTTTACCATATAAATCTCATGTTCTAGGAAAGTATCAAGTTCTGGATTTGCATAATTGACATTTTTTCTTGTGCTACCTGTTTTTCCCCATAAAAACATAATTAAGATATTGATTTTTTCAGAAGCAAAAGGTAGGCATTTATTTGTTTTCTGTTTGAACAAAGTTTTTTCATTCACAGGGTTTCTAGTCTTGATGTGGGTAAAGTTCAAAAAGGCCTTACTTAATTTCAAGGCTGACTATGAAACTCTCATCTTCTTCAGTTTCTCTATGCACTTGGAATAGCTTTATGGTCAGCCCTCATTGTGCTTTGAAAGATTCTAAAGCATGCAGCTTGCAATTAACCGGTCTCTTGAAATGATTGCTGCACTCACTAATATCACAAAATTCTGGATAACTTACACAGATAAGTGGCCGGTCCTGGTGGCCAAATGGTTAGAGAGCCTGCCCTGGAATCAGGAGGTTGTGGGTTCAATCCTGAGCCGCATTATATTTTAGTTGTAAAAAAAAGGTTCTGCTATAGCTTTCTTGCTTGAAAAGAATAGTTGCAGGACTGGTTGACCTGGTGTCGGGATGATGTTTCTAGGTGTGGTATCGTGCCACTTGTCTATGGCATGTTACTGTTGGTGAGATGTTAAACCAAGATAACAAAAAAAATAAAAAAAAAAAGCTTAGCATGAAGTGTATTAATACAAGATACTTGTTGCCTAGTGGGTTGGTTTGATTGACGGAGGATTACTGGTCAGTATTGATCTAATTATATTGATCTAATTATGTAAATGACGTCCTAATGATATTGATATTAATATCTTAATAACACCTCAACGCCCATCATCAACAACCTCACTACCACAATTAACATCATAACTGTTAACACCACTATCATCCAGTTAGTACATTAGCTTATTTGCTTTTCAACTCTTGCATTGCAATAATTTTGTTAATGAATGAAATGCTAAATCTTATTTCTCTTGTGAACCGGGGCCTCTGTGGCTGAGAGGGTGAAGTCGCTGACTTTAACACTCACTCAGCCCCTCACCGCATGGGTTCAAATCCCGGCAGGGTCATTCGGATTTACTTGTGAGAAAGCCTTCCAGCTGGCTTGTAGTACGTTGGTGGTTCTAGCTGGATGCCGCCGTGAATTCGGGGTCTTCCTCCACCTGGACGTTGCTACATGACTGAAATACTGTCGAAGAGATGGTAAACTCATATAGTCTAGTCTAGTCTTGTGAACCATCTCTGTATAAAGCAAACAGTACTTCAGTGAATTTCCTGAATTTTCCTTCAACTTTGAAGTTGAAAAATTTAGACATGCTTCAGATTTTCTTTGAACTAGAGCATTTGACAGAGAGAAAGATTTTTCACAAAAATAGAATAAAGCAAAGTTAAAATAAGTTCCGGAGTAGAAGTGCCAAGCTCCTTCATTTTGAAATGTCAGGACTGTTTTTGGATAATTTGCTGAGAGTTCTGCTTTAATTGCTTTACCGTCCTCTTTCAATGACGTAATTACTGCTGTTCTCTCACATTCTTGGCTTAACTGCAAAGCATTAATCAAAGGATACAGTAAAGGCATTGAACCTATCTTAATAAGATTTCAGGTTGTATGCCTATTAAGGTCATTGTTTTGAAGGGTGACCGACATAGGAATATTTTTAATCAGTTAAACTGACGGAAGTAAGAATTCATAAAACTCTTGGGCATAAAAAACTTGGTAAGGGGCTAGGATTTTTTTTTTTTTGAAGAGAAGTTCCATGTTTTATTTCAGTCATTTTTACCAATATTTTGAAATAAATGCAAAGCATTCTAACACAGTCCATATACTAAGTTGGGAATATTAGGTCCTGTAAGAAATTTGAGTCTTAATAGTCAAAGGTGGCTTTTAATTCTTGTGGAAATTCAACTTGCAACTCTATTTTTATTGTTTAATAAAATATTTTGGGTCCAAGTCTTAAATACCATTTGATAATAACTGTGGCTGTTAAAATGGATGGCATTATAACTGCAAATGCACCTAATGATAGATGACCAATCACAAAGTCCACCGTTTGACTGCGTTATATTGATGCTTCCATGTTATAATTGGAGTATGTAAGCAGTAATGGATCTACATCATAAAATGCAAATTTGAGCTACTAAAATAATTATACCCCCAGATGCAAAGTATATGGGAGCTTTATCAGGGCTCTTGATCTCCATATTCTAGTGCCTATATTTGGCACCATTCCCCCAGCCAAAAAGTAAGTCTCCCTCCCCCTCTCCCCATCCCATTTGCAAGCAAAATTCCACCTTCAATGGAAAACATGAGCTTGCAAAAACAGAAAGCAGATAAAACCGAAGGATGTCAATTTATTATTGGCAGGGACTGAAATGCGATAAAAGTTTGCTATAAATATACGAAATAGACCTTTCGGACCACAATGGCAGTTATCCTTGTAAAACATGACCAAGATGTTGAAAATGGTAACTAGGACGCTTCAACTAGTTACTGTTTTTATTCTTCATGTTAATGATAGTCATACTTTGTATATCGGGAACCACGCGATAGTTGGATTCATTCGTTTATTTCTAGGATGTTGCACAACAGTAAAATAAAAATCACATATATCGTATATCATGATAAAGCAAAAATTTTAAGACCTAAATATAGGTGGATGATTTAAGACAAAAATTTAATTATTATATAAGATTATTATGTCACTTTAAAAAAAAAAATTAAAACTTTATCTCTGTCATTATCAGGATGATGACGATTTTGAGTATGCATGAGTATATAGACACGACTGTAGAGAGAATTCCCTTACATCAAAGCAGAGGCATTGCTCTGTTTCATCGGACTCAGACCAAGAATGTTCAAGTGGTATATTGTTGAACTGTCTGTATACTTTTTGAATGCCATGCCATTTCAGTTTAACTTTTACCCAATGAAGCTACTAGACAGAAACTATTTTGTAATTTTTTATGTATATAACTATTGTATGTATGTGCAGCAAAAAATACCTAAAATTCCCCCTACAAGGGAAACCAACTTGAAAATTCCTCCTCCTGAAGGGACAGGTACTGTTCCCCAAAAGAGAGAGAGAGTCCTGTATATTGTCATGTGGTGGTGTGGGCAGGGGGAGGATTTTGTCATTTGTCTGGCTACCTTTGGTCTGATTTTGATTTAACCTAAGTACCAAGCCTAGTTGCACATATCGTTGGCACTACAATCATGACTAGTGGCTTGATTTTAAATGAGATCAGCTGTTTGCTGTATGTACTTTGACTCCAATTTGATGGTTAATGATATTTTAGTCTTCAACTCTCGAAATATTGCTTTTGTTACGATTATAGTATGTCTAGGCGCTTCAGTAGACTTACAGATGTTATACAGAATAAAAGTTATTTAGTCAGAATATAATGCCCACCACTAGAAATGATCCTTGTTTTCATTTCTCTTACTGAGAAATTATTGGTAAAAAATTGTTATTAAATTGATTTTCTTGTGTATAGATGGGGCCATTTTCTTCAAGGTTGGTTAATAAGACATGATCTCCCTTGAGATCTAGTCAGTAGACAAAGTCTTAATATTTTCCTCTTTTCATAATGTCTGAGTTATTGTTATTGTGAATGGTATTTCGCATTTCAAGCCTACTTACACCAACCTACATTCAGTTTCACCATTGTTTCAAGCTGATAGCTTGCTTTGATATAACATTAACAACATTCAGTTAAGTTTGGGAATTTCTCTCTAAGAGACAAATATAGTGCTTGCTCTTTGTGGTATCATGCCATAGACAAGCAACATAACACCAAATCTGGACCTTTGTTTTATGTCCAGAGCACCAAACACAAGAGAGATAAAATTACTAAAACAAGTTTTCATGAATTTGGTATGTTGGGACTTGAGATTGATTGAGATGGATGCTGAAACCAATCAGACATCGGGACAAGTTTTATCTTGTGTGATATTATTACAGTGATAATCATGCTCATTGTTTCATGTACATTCCTACACTCCCATTACATAGTTTCAAACTGTTGTTGATAATGCCCTCCGATTCTTCATGGTAAGACCAGTTAGGCTAAAAAAAATAATTCTGTGTTTCAGGCAACGGTCTCAAAAAAATTATAATAGCGAATGAATCAAGGAAAACGGCGGTCTCAAAATGGCCGCTAAAAATGACAGCTGAAAACTTTAGGGTCAGCGAGTTTTCACTAGGTAGGGTCGGGTTTCTCAAAACACAGAATTTTTTTTTAGGCCTTAGCAGACAAGTGCAAGTCATGGATTTTGTAATTTTTAAGCCCTTTTTTTGTCAAATAGGTAACACCTTCAGTGATAAGTTTTAGTTAGTTCAAAGGTCAAGATCACGGAGGTTGAAGACCAAAAATATGTATATTACATCTGTACAGATATCCCTTTTTTGTTTGTATGGAATTTCCAAGCTTGTTGATTCATGAATTGAAATATTCATTATACCTCCACTACCCGCAGTTGGCTTTATGGGAATCACTTTGTTGGTCCGTCCGCATGTCTCGAATTTTTATTGTCAGAGCTCTAACTTAACAATGCTTCGCTGGTTTACCATGTTAAGATGGAGTGTCGCTCATTTTCTTCCCATCATCTTCTGAAAACAAATCAAAGACCTAGCTCATAGTGTTCATTTCCTAGAAGAAATATAATCTGTTGATAACTGAATGACTTTGTGTTTTGCTGGGCTTAAAATCCAGACTACCTCTAGAATGATGAAACTTATGTGACAAAGGTTACAGGCAATACAGTCTTCCTGCATGCCAGGACCATATTTTTGCTACAGACTTCGATGGGTACAAAATTATGTCACCTGGTAAATAACATTAATATGTTGTTGACTGACAAATAGCAGGGTTGTGGGGTTTATTATCATTAGACAGTTCTAGTTAAGTCAGTTATGTACACGTAAATGAACAATCAGACTGTCGCCGGTGTCCGAGTGGTTAGAGCTTCCACCTCTGGAGCGGAAGGTCTTAGGTTTGATCCCTGGCTGCGACATACTAAAATCATAAAAAATGATACTGGTATAGCTCCCTTGCTTGGCGCTCAGCATTTAAGGGTAGTTCCAGGACTGGTTTGCCAGGTGTCAGGATAATGTGACTGGGTGTGGTATCATGCCACATGTCTTATACAGTATGATACTGCAGTGTGGTAGCACTACATCTGTTTCAAGTAAAAATAGTTTCCTAATGACTAAAATACTGTCAGTGGGATGTTAAACCTAATAAACAAACAAAAAAACATCACTCATAAATTTTGATAATCATAAATGAAATCATGAATTTCATTTGCAGCTTTTACAGGGGCAATATGATAAAACCAGTTTTCTTTGTAGGTTTTGTGATTAATTAAGTACCAAATGCATTAAGGAGAAACAATAAATTCTTAAGATTTTTAAAAAAGGTGTAATTATCATATTGCTGGATTTTCTACATACTAATTATGTACATGTACCTAAAAAATATTAAAATGACAGATCAAGAAATATGACACTTATCATCTACAAGCACCAAGCTGAAAGTATACTACACACAGATTGTTACATACCAATGCAGTAGATGCTTTTCTGTATATTGTCTTAACCCTTTACTTCATGAAGACTCATTTTGACACATTGGCAAACATAGCAGACCCTGATCATACAATATTGTAGCAGTTTCTACACAGTCCGTGTGGCGAAGAAAACATTCATGATTCCATATACTATTTTCAGTTAACCCTTAACCTGCTGAATTTCTCAATTGGACTTAGCTGGCACCTTTTTTGGAACTGTCCATTATCATTTTTAGGGCTAACAAGATGAAAACTTGTAGTTGATCAGCCAACAGTAAAGAGCCAGGCCTGGTGGCAAAGGTTAGCACTTATGGTTCCAGCAGGGTAAGGGTTAATTAATATTCACCAAGTCATAAATTTGTACATGAATATTCACGAGATAAAGGGTTTAATTTTAAATTTTAAAATTATTCTTTGTTAATTTTGCATCTTTGATAAATATGGATCAATATGCTCACTACAAACAGGGAAAAAAACATGTAAACACATTGAGAGGGTTGACAGCAAAGCTTTTCTAAATGCATATAGAAATAGAAAGAGATAGAACAGTTTTTTAGTCAGCCCTCAAGTCAGTTGACAATATATGGTCCTCAAAATTTTCACTCTGTTTCATCAAAGAAATGATGATATTCAGTCATTCGGAACTGATAACCTTTCTCTGTTTTACACTTTTGATGGTCTGTCGCTTAGAAGTAGATTCAAAATTGTGTTATGGACAGCTGTATAAATAGGTATTAATAGAAAATATTTGGGCAAATGTATAAGAATGAATGCTTCTATTGTTATATGCGTAGTTCGAAATTTTTTTCAACCATAGTATATTGTGTACAGTCTAGGATATGAAACTAAATGCTCTGAAGGGTAAAGAAATTAAATATATTCCAACCAACAGAATGTACCTTTGCTTGTATAATAAACTGAATTTGATGTTTTGAATTTTTTAAAGGCTATCATGGCATGTAGTGATTTGAAGAGCTGTCAGATGTTATTAAAAATTAAAAGACCTTCAAGGTTTTGGTTGTTTTTTTTGCTCATTATCTTGATATTTAATACATCATAATGTGACTGTCTTTTAGAAAAAAATGAATTAATTCTTGCTCTTGCTCTATCAGAGGGCAAATTTGTGGAACATCTTAAGATTGCCTTAACTTTGGTATGTTTTATCTTATCTGAAGTATTAAACTATCAAACTAAAGAACACAATTCATATTGACCATTATTGGCTTTTTTTTTTTTTTTTTTTATCAAAATTCAGGAATGACATAGAAGCACTCTCTGTAACTGATTTTTGACTTAATTAAAATATTTGACCTAATTATCTGCTTTGTGAAATTGGCTGAGGAACTTTAAGATGTTTATAAAAATCAAGTTGAAAGGGGAGAGAAAGTCAAAAAATTTTTAGGAACTTTAAGGTATTAAATCTCAGGTATGGGTAATTACATCCAGTTTCAGCTATTCAGCTTTATGTCTTGTTGAATGGACATCACTGAATGTTATGCTAGCCTTAGAAAAGATTAGCAAGTACTTTGAAAACATATGGATAAATTGTTAACAAATGAGTGTGACGCTATATGGGAATACTGCAGGCCTCAATAAATGTGTATGTTTGGATAAGGGGGTGTTGGCTTAAACTAGGAGGTTAAGTTTTACTCTTTAAATTTATTACAGATAACTGGGTTATCTGATGTATATAGATACTCTTTAACGCAATGCATTGTGATCCCTGGATATGCATTTTTTGGTATTGTGTTTAAAGAGAATTGAGTTTGAAATTTGATTTTTTTTTTATTTTGGAAGCGTATGCATGAATTATTGATTTAAAGTGACACAGATTTTCAACTTCAGCTGAGTGGCGATTAATTAGAAGTTTATGTATCATTCCAACATAGTGAGGATGTAATTTAAAACACCTGATAAAGGGTCCTAAGTGTTGCTTCTATAGCTACGAACAAGGATAACATAAAAGTGAACCACAGAAGGATAGATAATATATTGAGTAAGGATTACATGTGTACAACTAAGTTGGATTAAGATTCAGAGGTGACCAATACGTTAACTTGTGCTTGATGAAAGTGTGAGTATACCATATAAGGTTTTAAATTCTAAATTGAAATAGATAAAAAAAAAATCATTATGTCTTTTAACTTTATGACTCTTGTTGAGGGATGAAGTCATTAACTGACAGCCTCAATTAACTCTCTTTTAACAGGGCCCTATCTTACCTCTTTCAGACACTAAATTAACCCTTTATACCTCATGGATATTCATGCATATAAGTTTATGACTTGATTAATATTCATGAACTATATTTTAAAAGGTATATATGAAACAATGGGTGTTGAATATAAGAGACACATGTGATCAGACAAGGCCTTTCAGAAGCTGTCTGATCTTTGTTTCATCAGTGTTTACATGCCCAGGTGTCAGACCAGGTTACGGGTTAAATGTTTACATGCTATTGACTAGTCCTGGGTTCAGATAGTACTTTGTACCTGAGAATGAAAAATTCTCCTCCTTATAAATTCTAGGCTTGCAAGTCCTGCTTTAGATCATATAGTGCAACACTTATCAGGAATTTAACTCCTAAATTTTGGAGTGATATAGTCAGTGAAAATGGTACCCTCCATATATATTTATGACTATGATTATTCATTATACTTTGGGAGCCCTCATGGAAAAGTGGTGAACATTGTGTTTTGTGTATACAGCCATGTATTAGATATATATATATATACACAAAACATGTCATACTTGAATGGAGATGTTATTTTTAAAAGGGTGCATGCTTCAATGAAATGTTGGGTTGTGTTTACATTATGTTTAGGATTTAAAACCAGCAGTCGCAGTCAAGATAAGGGTCTCTTCCATGATTGTATACCTGCTATTATTGAAGCCGCAAAAGTGATTATTGAAGGAAATATTTAGACAAAGTGTAGTGAATGAATGAAAGGCTGAATGAGTTAATTAAGTCCCCTGCATAAGGTTAAAAAAGCCGATACCACAAGTTTATATTTTGGAAATTAATTATAATTTAGAAATCATATTTTGTAAACTTGAGGTGTCATCTTTTAAATGCACCCCACCCCCACCCTTTTCACCCTTTTAAGCAAAACCTTAGGTATAATTGGTCCTTTGATCTCAAATGTTTTGTAATAGTTGCTAATTAATACGAGAGGTGATTCACGAATTTTGAAACACCATGTAGCTTTGTTTCTCGCGAACACCTGCAGCACAAGTTTCATGATTTTAACTTTATCTTATCCTTTCAATAGCAAACTACACATATATGTTAGACATAGTTGTGATTTCAACATGGGTAGACGTAAAATTGACTCAAGTTTAGAGGGTGTTATAGAATACCTGTTGAAGAAATGAAATTCCTATAGAAGCATAAAGAAGGAGGTAAAGGGGCAGGGGCATGATGTATCTTTGTCCACAATACATAGAGTAAAACATTCCATCAGCAAATCTCGAAATCCTAATAGTAAAAAGCCGAAACCAGGTGAGTTTCGTAGGCGACCTACTAAGTCAACTGTTGACGTCATTCGTAAAGTCGCCATTTTTATTCAAAGGGTAAATCCTCCAACCCAGAAAGAGATGGCACAACGTTTAGGAGTATCTCAGGCTACTATTAACCGAATTATTAAACATGTACTGCAATGTAAACTTCGCAAGAGATGCAAAGTTCATAAGCTCAATGCAAATCAAATTGAGAAAAGACATCAACGTTCATGGCGTCTGTATTTACGTTTAAATAACAACCAGTGGAAAAATTTTGTCACCACTGACGAGGCAATGTTTTATCTTGGTGGCAGTTATGGTCGTCGTCGGGTTTGTTATTACCGTAAAGGAGTACATGATGTTTCAAAAGTTAAGTTTGTAAAACGTGATTTGTTTGCTCCAGGATTCATGTCCTGGGCAGGCGTAAACGGATATCCATATTATTGATAAAGGTGTAAAAGTCAATTCAGACTTCTATATCAATAAAGTTCTGAAGCCTTTTGTCAATAAAGATCTTCCCAGAATGTTTCGTGGAGACCAAATTAAAGACATGGTCTTCCACCAGGATAGTGCATCCAGTCATACCTCAAAACACACACTTGCCTACTTGCGTCAACAAAAAATCAACTTTATAACGCCTGAAGAATGGATGCCCAAAAGTCCTGATGCAGCACCAATGAATTTTGCTTTTGGGGTATCTTAAAACGACGTTTACAAAATCTTAAAATATACACTTTGGCAGGTCTTAAACGAGCATTAAAGGATGAATGGAAAAAATTAGAACCAAGTTATAAATAAAACCTTGCAGTCATGGCCAAAGTGATGTAGACTCATTTACAACATGCATGGATCACATATTGAGCATTTGTTACAGTAAAATGCATATCAGTTTAAAATTATACGCTGTTACAAAGTGTTTCAAAATTTGTGAATCACCTCTCGTATAAACAATAGATTCCTGCTAAGTTGTAACTGAAAAGTAAAATCAGTGTCATATCAAATGTTATTGTTCCAATGGCAAATGAGGAAGGAGGGCTTATAAATGTTTTACATACATCTCTTGTAAGTCCCCTCCTACACTGAGGGGACTAAAGGTTCGCTCTCTGTCTGTCCATCTGTCCGGAATTCTGGATCCCGCGATAACTTAAAAACAGTTTAAGATAAGATTTTGAAAATTGGTATATGAATAGATAGCAGTAAGGAGATTCTGCACGTCATTTTTAATCAGGTTTTCCAAAGGAAAACTCTGGTTATTAGATTGGGGTATGTCGGCGGGCAGGCGGGCGGGCGTAAACAATTTTTTCTGTGCGCAACTCCTCCTACATTTTTCAACGGATTTGGCCCAAACTTTTACAGAAGCATTATTATATAGTTGCCTGGAGCATATTGTCAGGGTTTTGTGGTTCGACTATTTTTGATGCAGTTATGGCCCTTTGCTCCTTAACGGATGTAATATAAAGGGAAATATTCTTTTGTGCACAACTTCTACATTTCTTAATAAATTTTGTCCATACTTTAACAGAAGTATCTTCACTAAGTCACCCTGGAGATTATTACCTGTGTTTTGCAGTTTGACCATTTTTGATGAGCTATGCCCCTTTGATAAAATTCCTTGTCCGGAGCATAACTCCTACATTATAAGAGGTATTGACTTGAAACTTTATAGGTGCATACATCTCATTGAGGCGGAATGGAGTGCATAGGAACCTCACTCTGTGGTTCATAATTTTGGTGTTACATGTTTGCCCCTTCGTAAAAATTCCTGATATGGAGCATAACTCCTTAATTTTAAAATATATAGCAATGATTGGTTTTGCAGTTTAACCATTTTTGATGTTTGCTATATACAGAATTGCATTAGAATAGGCATTGAGCACAAAATTATTTGACTGATAGACATAATCTGTACTGGGACGAAACATTGCGAAAAGAAAACCTGGTTTTGTGACAATTCCTGTCACTTGTTTTTTTTTCTTGGACAAAAACTCTGGTTGCTATGGTAACAGAAAAATTATGCACCTCACCGGTAGGGGACTCACATGTTGCGTGCAACACCAGTTACTTGTTTAAAATATATGTATATTGATAAAGCAGACAATAATAATTAAATAAAGGTCAAGGTCATGGTAGCAGCTTGTGAGCATAGCTCATAATTCTATTATTTTAATACTTGAGTGAATGTAGTACTTTCATGAAAAATTATATAACAAATCAAGGAATGGTGGATGTTTGATGGGATCGCTAAGGGAAAAAATATACCAATTAGTACTGTAGACAGTGGGGGGTATTATGTATGGCGTGGTTATCGTGGTTCCTGATTACTTGTCTGTCATATATTGCATAGGAACTCTGTGCATTACAGCCTTGATTAAATGAAAATTAAGCCTAGGCAGTTATAAATCAAAGTGCTCAAGACATTCAGAGGTTGCTGTTGGGATAGTGATAGTGACGAAAGCACCTTCTGTGTATTCTCATATTTGTTAACTCAGAATGGTCTTGCATGGATACACTACGAAGTGCATTTAATAGAGACATTTAAAATTGACTTTGGCAATGGTGCAAATTTGGAAGACTGTGACTTACGCAAACAGTGATAAAACTGTCTGATATGTTACGATGCAGAGTGCAGTGTTGCTCAAACACCTGATGTAATACAGAGCACACGCTTGTCTTCCAATAAGACAAAACCCCTACTGAAAACATCTGCATTGAAATAAGGAAAGATAAAACCTGTATATATTATATACCAATATGTATAAATTCATGACTTGATGACTTGGATGGAAACTGAAACATTGGATAATTCATTTCCTTGCAGACTGTTTAGAATATAGATATAAAGGATATGGCTGAAAAATACGCAGGAATTAGCATTACAAATCTGTTGATATTTTGATACGCACTTGCTTTTATACTACTCAGAGTTTGCTAAGCACCATCCGCTATTTTCCCGTAGCGTTTCATGCTTAGACAAGCGACTTTAAAGGCATGCTACATTAAATTTTACAATAAAA